>JAPYYD010002427.1:0-16030 GCA_028551405.1 Uromys caudimaculatus | reverse complement strand
TTTTTTGGCAATTAAATTTTTATTATAAAGGTAAAACATCCATACAGAAAATCGTACTTGTTTTCAAATAACCCTTATCCCTACAACCTGTATATCCACTGTTAAAGACCTATAGATTTTTCTTGTTCCTATATGTTTTTCTGAGCTCACTGTGTTTGTAGACTATACTTTAGATTACTTCTCATTGCTATATTTGTTTTCTGGGATGATTAGAAAAAACACAAACAAATAACAGACAATATATAGTACAAAAAAAACTGTACAGAAAACAATTTTAACCCTTTGATCATGTTTTCAGTCCCTATATTTTAATTTTTTATAAAGATTGTGGCCTAGGCAAGATAAAATAATTTCTTCAATGTTACATACATATTGATAGTATAAAATATATCATTATTGAATCTACATTAATCAAAATTTGGCTAACTGGCTACAGACTTATTAAAATGGTGGAACATTTTTCAGTAAATGAGTAAAGAACCACTTAGGGGCTGTGTAATTTCATCTCTATGCAATTGTATAGCTAACCATAATGCCATGTATCAGGACTGCTACCTTCTTCTATTTGATCAAGTATATGAGCTTTTACAGGAAGTTTGTAAGTTTGATAGCTAGTATCATATTACATTTGATCACCTATAAAAGACAACTTTACTTTGTATTTCATGAACATATAGCTTTAAATACAAGTAAAAATTAGGTCATCAGGCTATGAAGAGAAATGCAACTTACCCAAGGTTTCACTGTATAAAAGGATCCCATTTCTTCTTCTTAAATGACTGGAACCAAAAGTCAAATTAAAGCATATTTTTTACTCTCTCTATAAATGTCATTTGGCCACCTAATCCTGATAAAATTATAGGTATATAAGAAGGAGGGATTAACCCTTTCAGGGCTCTCTGTGAGTTGTGCCCCTCACGACAGTCTACATGTGCATCTCTTTTGGGATTTTTTCCCCTAACTTTTCCTGTTTTTATGATTTCTATAGAAAAGAGATTTGTAACCAGTACTAATCTTGAGTACAGTTTTTTTTTGTTTTATTTTTCCACTTTTCTGTCCTCAAGTAAATAATGTCTGTTCTGAAATAGCAGTTATCAACTCATCTTTTCTTGGGGAAAAGAAAATCAGAAACCAGTCCTAGCAGACGTTGCATGTCAATTGGTAGCAAGTAGCAACTACAACTCAAGATGATTAAGAAGTTTGTAACAGAAAGCTCTGCTATGTTTCAATTTTTACATACAGTTATGATCATTAGTACACCAAAGTACATTAAAAAACCTCTGCTTTTTAATGTTGATTTTATTCATATCACTGTTTATTTACTATTGGTTTCATAATGTAAATACATTGAAAAAAAAAGAGGGAGGGATTAAGTCCTCCACTGGACTTCTCAATTGTGTAGCTCAGAGAGAAGCGAAGACTGTACAGAAAGGAATCTGGAGCAGTTTGGCTATCAGCTCCCCACAGGGAGCAAAGGCATCTGAGAAAATGACATCAAACTTGGATTCCTGTAGTTTTTTCATGAGCTGTTTGTTTGAAACTGTGTCTTTACAAAGATTTAAATAATAATCAGAGTATTCATCACCTATAATTTCTAGTAAAGGAGAATATGATAAACATGTATCTCTTGGCATCTCATAAATCCACACATTCACAAACCTTGTGAAAAAAAATTTCCATGTCATCATTACTGAAAGATATAGGAAAAATTTCAAACTTAAGGCCAGACAATTTTTGGGGATCAAGAAAGATGGAAGCTGAAGGCCTCAGTACAGTGACTTCATGGCCCTTCTGTACAAGTTTATCCAGTATTACCTTTATATTAATTCAGTGACTGTATTCCATTGGCCACACCAACACCTTTCCATACTTTGTAGATCTGAAGCAGCAACTCATCTGCAGCAGGAGCAGAGCAGAAGTCATCCTGAACATTGAAGTCCTTCTGATCACAGTGTGTTCCCTTCTGTCACTGCTTGACCTTTTATCCAAGAAACTTTAGCCTAGAGACCGAAATATAACTTGCTTTGCTCAAAGCTGATAAGGAAATGACCATTACCAGGTTGATGGGAAAAATACTAAAAGACAACTGTAATTACCCTTTGCTTACATGAGAGTGTTTAATGTCTCTTTTATGATGGATTGTTTTCAATGAGTCAAGAGGTAATGACTTCATGTCCAATTATAGTGGTACTTAGATATTAGAATGTTCTAAAATGTCTCACAAAAGCAGTGACAGGCCTAACATGGTCTCTGAATTCTCCTCTATACAGAATTGAAAGCATATTAATTTACATAGCTGATCATTATTTCTTCCAAATAATCAAAAATTTTTGCATCAATGTTAATCAACATACTCATGTAGCCCAATTCAACAATTTAAACTGTATGACAAATGTTTTGTGGCATGCTTGTAATAAACCATAGACATCTTAACTACAGGTTTCCAAGGATTTCATGAAAAGTAGTTACCTCATTCAGTCCTCAATTCACCAAAGTCACCAAACCTGGAAAAGGGAAACCAGCCATGAAGGGTCAAAGTATAAAAGGATGGGTTGAGATGGCATGACCTAGGAGTAACCATGTTGTGAATTTACCTCAGGAATTCTCAATAAAACACTGACGCTCTTGTCATACAGGTCTTTAACTTGTTTGGTTAGAGTTACATCAAGATTTTTATTATTTATTTCTTGAAGTGGAAACTTAAGGTTTCTTTGGAAAGTCAGTTGTGTCAGTTAGTGTATTGCAGGGGTAGACATGCAAAGGAGTGTTTTCCTGAATCAGACAACAAGTAAGAGGATATTTTAATAAAGCAAACATGTGAAGAGACATATGAGGAAGGATTCTTCATTAAGAACACACATGTATCTGTTTGCCTTATATTACATAGCTGAGCTCCCTTTGTTGTGACTCCATAGAGAGAAACATACCAAAAAACTTCTGGTGATGTTCTGGTGGATTCTTCCCACTTCTGCAGACTCTGACTGGTAGAATGATGTCATGTAGAGTTTTGCTAAGATAGACTCATGAGCTGAGGCAAGACAGGCGGTGAGGCAAGACTCATGGAGGACACACGATGCTTGGTGGGAGTATGACTGGGACACAAGAAAGCCTGCATAGCTAGCTGTGCAACGCTTCTTGGTCTTGTGTTTTTGTTGATCTTCACTTCGTTGAGAAAGGCAAGGCAAAGAAATTCTTCTGGTGTCCCTACTGGTTGCTATTGCTCCTGTTGATTAGACTCAAGCCTGGCTGTTTCTGCTAAGTTGTGTCATCACTGCTGATTCATGTTTGCTATTCCAGACACTGGCTGAACTGGACTACTGGCATATTCCTGAAGTGTTTGCAAGTGGATGGAGCTGAAGTTGCAGACTCTTGTGAATTGAACTGCTTATTTCCTGATGACATAGGTGGGATTTGCTCTAAAAAACAATTTCTAAACAGGTCCATTTCTCCTGTATCCTAATAACCTTTCATTTCACTACCTCTGGTAGGTGGTGGGCTAGAAGGGAGTTTACATCATTTAAGAACCCATTTTAAAAGTATGTTTTGAAAACTTTAAGCTCACAATTTCTGGCTATTGTGAAGGCTATGTTCTCCTTAACTTATTTCTCAAACCATTTATCACTTGTATAAAGGAGGGTGGCTGATTTTTTTTGACCTAATTTTTTATCCAGCCATTTTGTTGAAGGTGTTTATCAGCTGCAGGACTTTTCTGGTAGAACTTTTGGGGTCACTTACGTATACCACTATATCATCTGTGAAAAGCGATACTTTGACTTCTTTCTTTCTAATTTGTATCCCCTTGATCTCCTTTAGTTGTCTTATTGCTCTAGCTAGACCATCAAGTGCTATATTGAAGAAATAAGGAGAAAATAGACAATCTTATCTTTTTCTCAATTTTAGTGGAATTGCTTTAAGTTTCTTTCCACTTAATTTGATGGTGGCTATTGGCATGCTGAATATTACCTTTGTTGTGATTAGGTATGCATCTTGTATCCATGTTCTTTCCATGACTTTTAACATGAAGGCGTGTTAGATTTTGTCAAATGCCTTTTTGTCATCTAATGAGATGATCCTGTTTTTTTCTTTCAGTTTGTTTATATGGTGAATTACTTTGATGGATTTTCATATATTGAACCACCCCTGCTTCCCTGGGTGAAGCCTCCTTGTTCATGGTGGATGATGTCTTCTTTGATTCAGTTTGTATTTTATTCAGTATTTTGCATCAATGTTCATAAGGGAAATTTGCCTGAAATTTTCTTACTTTGCTGAATCTTTGTGATTTTAGGTATCAAGGTGACTGTGGTCTCATGAAGTGAGTTTGCCAAAGTTATTTATGTTTCTAAATTCTGGAATAGTTTGAGAAGTATTGGCATTAGCTCTTCTTTGAAAGTTTGGTAAAATTCTATGCTATAACCATCTGGCCTGGGTCTTTTTAAAAAGTTGGTTGGGAGCCATTTAATAATTGCTTCTAGGATACTATCCATTTTATTTAGATTTTCCAACTTTTGTGGAGTACACAAAGTAAGCCCTAATAATTTTTTGAGTTTCCACATTTTCCATTGTTATATCTCCCCTTTTATTTCTGATTTGGTTAATTTGAGTACTGTCTCTCTGACTTTTCATTAGTTTGACTAAGGGTTTGTTTATCTTGTTAATTTTCCTGAAGAAAATTTTCCTGAAGAAAATTGTTGATTCTTTGTATCGGTCTCTTTGTTTCTAATTAATTGATTGATTTCAGGCCTGAGTTTGATGATTTTCTGCTGTCTACTCCTTCTGTGTGAGTTTACTTTTTTTTAGAGCCTTCAGGTGTACTTTCAGTTCATTAGTATGAGAACGCTACAATTTCTTTTTGGGGACACTTAATGCTATGAACTTTCTTCTTATCACTGCTTTCATAGTGTCCCATAAATTTGTGTATGTTGTGCCCTCATTTTCATTGAATTATTGAAGGTCTTTAATTTCTTTCTCTATTTCTTCTTTGGCCCAGTGATCACTGAGTAGAGGATTATTCAGTTTCCATGAGTGTGTAGGCTTTCTATGGTTTCTGTGGTTGTTGAAGTTCCAGCTTTACTCCATGGTGATCTGATAAGATGCAAGGTGTTATTTCAATCTTCTTGTACCTGTTGAGGCTTGCTTTGTGTCCAATTATATGGTAAGTTTTGGAGAATGTTTTGTGAGGTGCTCTGAAGAAGGTATATTCTATTGTGTTTGGGTGAAATGTTTTTATAGCTATCTATTAATCCATTTGAATTACAACCTTTGTTAGTTTTGTTATTTCTGTTTTATTTCTGTTTCAATAACCTGTTCATTAGTGAGTGTGCGGTGTTGAAGTCTCTCACTATTAATGTGTGGGGTTCAATGTGTGATTTAGGGCTATAGTAATGCTTCTTTTATGAATATGGGTGCCCTTGCATTCATGACATAGTTGTTCAGAATTGAGACATCATCTTGGTGGACTTTTCCTGTAGTGAGTATGAAGTATCCTTTAAATTACTTTTGGTTGTAGGTCAATTTCAGTAGATATTAGAATGGCCACTACATCTTGGGTTTTTGATCATTTGCCTGGAAAACATTTTGCTAGGTCTTTATTCTGAGATAATGTCTATCTTTGCTGATTAAATGTGTTTATTGTACACAGTATAATGATGTATTCCACTTATGCATCCATTCTGTTAGCCTGTGTCTTTTTACTGGGGAATTTTGTCCATTGTTGTTGAGAGATATTAATGACCAATGATTGTTATTTTGATGTTGGGAGTGTTAGTGTGTCTCTTCTTTTGGTTTTAATGGTGTGAAATTATTTTTTCCTTGTGTTTTCTTGAGTGTAGTTAGCCTCCATTGGGTTGGAGTTTCCCTTCTAGTATCCTCTGTAGATCTGGGTTAGTGGAAAGATATTGTTTAAATTTGATTTTGTCATGGAATATCTTGGTTTCTCTATCTATGATGGTTGAACATTTTGCTGAGTATAGTAGTCTGGTCTGACATTTGTGGTTTCTTGGGGTCTGTAAGACATCTGCCTATACCCTACGTGTTAGAATTACAAATAAGAAATCAGGTGTAATTCTGGTAGGTTGGCCTCTTTCCCTTGAAACTTTTAATATGATTTTTAGTTCTGTACATTTAGTGTTTTGATATTATGTGGCAGGAGAATTTTCTGTGCCCCATGTGGACCTGACTGAGATGTGATTGGTGGAGCAAGATCCCAAGCTGATTAGTCTTGGGGTCCTGAAGGTTTCCATATGGAAGCAGGGTGCTCTAGGGGTCCTGCAAACTCTTCAGGAACTGAAAAGTGAACCTAGAGATAGACAATGGAGTTCAGGGGACTGTACAGAACTCACCTCTGCTGGCTGCATCCTGAGCAGACCCGACGGGGTTCCTAGGTATTTCTAAAACTATTAAAATTAATAGTTTAATTAGACATCACACTGTTCTACATACAAAATCGACAGAGTTGGCATGCTCAATGGACAAGTCACAACACAGTGATACAAAGTTTATGAAATAATAAGACAACAAATGTCTCCAAAGGAGCAAGAAACTTTCTACCAACAGATCACTAAGACTGAAATGGACATATTTCTTTATAAAGATTTCAAAATAGGAAATTATAAGGCAATTTTGTTACTAGAGAATACTGGTAAGCTATTTGATAAAATTAGAAATGAAGTACACATAATGAATGCTCTATCTCCAGACACAGATCTCAGTATAAAGAATTATATGTATATGGTAATAGTTACCCAATAAATGATATGAAATTATAGTAACAAGTATTCTTGAGTGTTCATTTTTAAAATTTAAATTAAATTTTTTTCATGCACTATATCATGATAATAGTTTTGTTTACCTCCACTCCTTCTAACTTCTCTCCCTCCTTCATCTCTATATCCACTCCCTCACTGTTTCTTATTAGAGAAAACAAGCTTCTAAGAGATAACAAGCAAGCATGACAAAACAAAATAAGATAACTTGAAATAAACAAAAACTAACATAGCAAGGCTGGAACAGCAACCCCACACAAGAAAGAGTCTCAAGAGCTGGCACAGGAGTCTGAGACTCCCTTGTTTTCACAGTCAGGAGTCCCACAAAAGTACAAAGCTAAAAGCTATGATATATATGCAGATGACCTGATGTAGACTCATATAGGCCCTGTGCTTGCTTCTTCAGTCTCTGTGAGCTCACATGCTTAGTTGATTCAGAAGAGCTTGTTCTTCTGGTATTATCCATCCATTCTATTAGTACTAATACCAAATAAGTTAGAAGAGTATCTGACCTTGAATATTAGTCATATAAACAACTAGAGCAGTCATATAAACAGAAAAACAAATTAAAGAGAGCTCAGAAAACTTTGATGACACCTTTAGATAATTAGATATTGACTTTTTAGTTGTTTGGGGAAGAAAAAAGAACTACTAACATACACATTCAGAAAACTTTTGAAGAAAATGACTGGACAATTTATTTCTATTTTGGAAAAATTGGGGTCCAAGAGCATCAAGGGATTCCAAATGAATTTGGCCCAAATATGGTGAATATTTTCATCATCTTGTTAAAGTCCTATACAAAAAAAGTAAAATGCCAGTAGGAAAATACCATTTGCAATCATTGCATAATTACTATTAGACAAACATCCTGCTTCCCAGTAGATACCCTATGGGTCAGGAGACAATGAGATAATACATTCAACACCAACAGAGAAAGGATGTGACAATACATGTAACAAAATTATTTGTCAGAAATTAAGGAAGTGGCAAGTCTGTGAGAAATAAGAAAAACTGATGGAATTTATTACTATCAAGTCAATTGTTTAAGACATGTGCAAGAGAGTCTTATACTAGAACCAAAAGAACACAGCGCTAAAATCATAAACATATGTAAAAGACAAAAGCAATGGTAGAGCTAATACAGAAAGGAGAGTCAAAAATAATCATAAATTATAGATTTTATGTTGAAATCACTAAAATGACTAACAACCAATAGAAAAGATAAAGCAGCACATACAAACAAAAATCCTGAAGATGATATGGATAAATGCTTAGTTATAAATAAGAATCTTGAGTGTAAAGAGAAAAAAATTTCAATAGCTATATACTGATTGCTTGAGTAAGAAGGACCTATCATAACATGATACTTTTTACAAGAAACTCAACTTCTGTTTCCCGCTTTTGAATCCCTTTCCCCTTATAGGGCTGCCTTATCTAATCTTAATAGGAAAAGATATGCTTAGTCCTACTGCAACCTAATATTCCAAGGGGGCTTGATATCTTTGGAGGCTTCATATTTTTTTCTTGAAAAGGATGGGCAATTTTGGAGGAGAGGGGAGAATGAGAGACTGGGAGCAGAAGAAGGTGTGGAAGGTGTGGAAGGTGTGATCAGGATGTAATGTAAGTAAATTAATCAATTACTGAAAATGAAAGGAAATTCATTAAAAAGTAACACAACACATGGATCAAAAATGAAAGACTAAACAATAAATATCATGCAAAAGAAAACAAAAATGAATACTACAATCATATCATAATTAGAATTAAGTAAGAAACATTTCAGAGGTGATAAATAATTTAAAAAATAAAGTTTAACAAAACAAAATCACAAGTATAAGCATATATAAATGTGGTTAGAATATATAGGTTTATTAAATAAACATTACTAGATGTGAAGAGAGAAACATACTCTAAAACATTAATAGTTGTTATTATGGTTCCAAAACAACAAAACAAAATCCTTCTCTTCCCTCAGGTCTACTGGTAATAAAGGAAACACTTATTAAAATTATTGTAATCATGTATTGCTTTCTTCTAGACTGGGAGGTCATGCTTATATACAAGTCACTGAGTTTGCTTGAAGAACAGAGCAGTGCATATTATATATATTCTATTATATTACTGTAGAAATGCTTCAAATAACTCAAGCATTGTATATTTATAAGGAACATAACTTTGGCACCTGAAATCTCCATGCCCTGTTCTGCACTGTCAGTGATTTCTAGACACACTTATCTAGTTACTTCACATTATAGGGATATAGGAGTAAAGTCCACTACCTTCTAGTCACTACCATAGCTGATTTCCTCTGCCACACCTTCCCTAGCATGGTGTAGTGAAGCTCTAAAACTATAAAACCATGCTGATTCAATTTTATATTGAAAATGGAAAAACTTAAGTCTTAGTACTGATTCCATGGTTTGGACATCACAGAGGTTGTGTGACTGTGATTGAGACTTGTAATCAAACTTCAAGTGAATGGGGATGCACAGTCTGTGCTTCCAGTCTCCTCTGAGGGACCTGGCCTAAGACTAAGCAAGTGATTTGAGTTGAGCGTAAGAAGTCTCCCTGTGGAAGCTAAGGGGGCTGATCTGGAGGATGCCTTCATATGGCATAAGATAGTCAGGAATTCATGTGGCATAAGATAGTCAGGTCTTCATATAGCATAAGATAAGACTCCAGGTGGAGTACATATCAGCACACCTGACATCACAGCTGTGACAGAGATTAGAAGAAAGGCTTCCTCTATGAATAAGGGCAAGTATAATACACCTGACCACAATAAGAATAAAATTTCTTCAGATTGTCTTCTAATGATCTCAGTCTACTACTGTTGAGACAAATCTGAAGAAGAAAGAAAGAGGAAAGACTAAACTAAAATAAATATGTCACTTCTAAAAGACTATCCTAATGATAAAAGCTCCATATGCCTGGAAGGACAGGAAATTAAAAGTTAATGATAGTGTCCCAACAATTCCTTAAAAGAATCAAAAGCAAATGGCTAAGATAATGTTTCTGAGCATATATCAGATTAATGGGGGTGGGGGGGGGTGAGAGGGCTAACCCTCAATGTCCAAATCCTCCAGCAGAAACTTCAAATGTAACAAGACAAGAGAGAAACCAGAGAGAGAGAGAGAGAAAGAGAAGGGGAGAGAGAGAGAGAGAAGGAGGGAGGGAGAGAGAGAGAGAGAGAGAGAGAGAGAGAGAGAGAGAGAGAGAACGCAAATGTTATAAATGTAGGAAAAAAGACATTCAAGACAAAGTGCCTTGTCTTAAATGGACAATTAAAAATATCTCTTATGAGTTTGATGAGGACTAAACGATTTTCAGAATTGCTTTTGTGCTCAGGAACTACAATTACAGAGCTGATGTGGAGATCGAAGCCTCTGTACTTGCTTTCTTCTCTGTTTACAGTGAGTATTGCTTCATGTCAAGTCCACTTAGGTGATGTGCCAAGATTCTTGCTAAATGACAGCCTTTAATCCCCCCTGAGCTTTGTGAAACCGCAGGGTCGAAAATGAAACAGGAGGATAGAGGAGTGGAAGTGCAAATACCAAAGCTACCAAAGCAGAGGGAAAGTTTGCTTGAGGCTTGCAGAAAAAAGCTTAGCAGCTCAATGTATATCTTTAGGCAAT
Organism: Uromys caudimaculatus; assembly: GCA_028551405.1. NCBI lineage: Eukaryota > Metazoa > Chordata > Mammalia > Rodentia > Muridae > Uromys > Uromys caudimaculatus. Next base: position 5,631 of record JAPYYD010002427.1, on the reverse strand, counting down.
CTTAATTTGCTAAAATGAGCCTTAGTGTTATTTGTACTCAACTCTTGTTTAAAACAATTATATTAAAGCTATCTGGTAGGTTGGTAAGAGAGAAAATGAGATAAATATTGGGTTTTACGTTCGTAGGACGAAATAAGAGTTTGTTCTTGAAAAGAAAACAAAGTGTGAAGACAAAACTGTATATATTTAATATGACATTGTGCAATTTCATGTTCATCTTCGTATGTGTATTGTCCTTGGCCATTATTCGTGTTGCTGAGTTAGGCAGTCATGTTGCCAAGACTTTATGGTGGATATGAGGATAAATATTTAGAATCTAGTTAGGTATTCTTTGTCTAGGGGTAGCACCCTACGAAATTGAGTTGCTGTTGTTCTGTTCTTGTTTTTTTAGTCCATTTCTAGTAGAGTATCAGAAACTTTCTGGTATTCTATGTCTTAGAAACTTTCCATCCCCTTTCCACAATGGTCCTTGCGCCATAGGTTCAGGAACTGTGTTGCAACACTTACGAGATATCTTTCTTGTATGCAGCAGAATGATGGATCCTGTTTACATATCCAGACTCTTAGCCTATGTCTTTGTATTGGTGAATTGAGTCCATTGATTATTTGACCAATGATTGTAAGATACTGTTTAAACTCAGATTTGTCATGGAATATCTTGGTTTCTCCCTCTATAGTAATTGAAAGTTTTGTCTGGGCTGACATCTGTAGTCTCTTAGCATCTGCAGGATACCAGTCCAGAACCTTCTGGCTTTTAGAGTCTCTATTGAGAAATATAGTGTAATTCTGATAGGTCTGCCTTTATATGTTACTTGGCCTTTCCCCCTTGCAGCTTTTAATACACTTCCTTTGTTCTTACATTTAGTGCTTTTGAGATGTTAAGTATTTTAAGTTCTGATTTTATTTTAGAGAACCTGACCTGAGTTTAAACTCAGGTAAACTGACAGGCTGGTATCTAGAATTAGTTTCCAAATTGCCCCCAACAAAACCTAAGCCTAGCTCCAGTGTCTAGGCTAATCCCCAACAAGACCAGTGTTTCCCGGTTACACCCTCAACAAGACCAGTGTCTCCAGGTTATTACCCCAACAAATCTGTACCCAAGGTTACAATCCCATGCCCTGCCTAACGACTACCAATGTAGAGAGGAACAGAAATTAAGTTTATGATATGACTCCCAGTACCAGCCAATTGTGTTAAAGGCCACGTGAACTTTAACACGTACCCCCTGCTTGCTGCTTAGTATAAAGCCTTTCTCCGATAGACTTTCAGGGCTCCCCCACCACTAAAAAAACCATGCTGTGTGACGGTGGTGCATTGGGGGTGCCTAGGCTAGCTCAAATAGAATAAAGACCCTGCTGAAGTTGCATCAGATCAGCTCCTGTCTGTTTTCTTGGAGATCACTCACATTTCCCTGCCACAACATTTTAATTATTATGTTGTGGGAGGCTTTTCTTGTTTGGTCTAATCTTTTGGGTGTTTTGTATGCTTCTTGTATGTTTATACCCATTTCTTTCTTTAGATTAGGGATTTTCCTTTTATTATTTTGTTGAGGGTACTTTCTGGGCCTTTGAACTGGGAACTTTCTCCCTTTTCTATCTCTTATTCTTAGGTTTGGTCTTTTCATAGTGTCCCAAATTTCCTAGATGCTTTGCTTTAGAAACTTTTTAGATTTGGCATTTTCTTTGACTGATGTATCAATTTCTTCTATTGTATCTTCTATGCCAGAGATTCTTTCTTCCATCTCTTGTATTCTGTTGATGCTTGCATCCTCTATGCCAGAGATTCTCTCTTCCATCTCTTGTATTCTGTTGGTGATGCTTGCATCTTTAATTCCTTTTCTCTTTCCTGGGATTTTCCATCTCTAGGCTTGCCTCCATTTGTGTTTTCTTTATTGTTTTTATTTCCATTTTTAGGCATTGAACAGTTTTAATAATTTATTTCACCTGTTTTATTGTACTTTCTTGTATTTCTTTAAGGGATTAATTTGTCTTTAAGGGATTCTACCAGTTTGATTGTATTTTCCTGTTTTTCTTTAAGATATTTATTTATTTCCTCTTTAAAGACCTCTATCATCTTCATAGGATGAGCTTTATGGTCATATTCTTGCTCTTTGGGTGTGTTAGGATATCCAGGGCTTCCTGTAGTAGGAGTTCTGATGTTGCCATATTTCACTGGCTTTTGTCAATTGTATTCTTGCACCTGCCTTTGACCATCTGGATGTCTATGGTGTTGGTTGGGCCTGGTAGTCATAGGAGACAGAGGGAGGGAGGGAACTGTGTGGGAGAGGGTCGGAAGGGGAATGCAGTGCCAGAATCTGTTGTGGATTGGTTCTAATGCTTTGAATTAATCTGATCCCCCAAATCAGGAATCTGTGTGTCCAAATGCTGAAGGTCCTTGTCCCCAATTGGTTTTTGATCAATTAATATAAAGCCAATGGCCAATGGATGTGCAGATAGACCAAGCCAGGACCTTTAGATTTGTGAAGGCTACCAACTGGGAGAGAGGAAGTGGAGAAACACCATGATTCTGAGGGAAATGAATCAGATGAGAGCAGCAGAAAGAAAATGATCCGAAATGTAGGTGAGAAGGAATGCATCCTCCAGTAAAGCCGCCCAGAAATGTCTGTCTTGGGCAGCAAAAAGTAAATGGCCACTTAGAAGGAGCCAGAGTAACAAAAATAAAACATAGAATTAGAGGGCTTTAAGCCAGGAGTACTGGAGAAAAAGTGTGCTACCCTGGGGGAGGGTTAGAAGTGCCCAGCTTTTGAGCTAGTCAAGGCATATTAAAATTAACTGATGTGTGTGTGTGTGTGTGTGTGTGTGTGTGTGTGTGTGTGTGTGTGTGTGTGTTTCACAAATCCAGATAGCTGGTGAGCAGGTGCATATGCGTGGTTAGTCAAACTACTGATCCAAGGATCAGCTGGGCAGATTCAGAAGAGAGGACCTGGAGGTCAGGAGAAGGAATGGAAATCTGCTGCTCCAGGGCTAGGAGGTTGGGGGAATCTCTAGGAAGTGCCAGAGACCTGAGATTGAGGAGGCTTTCATGTCACCTTAGCTGAGATGCTTAGCAATAGGGATATGGAACCTGAAGAGGCCAGCCACTGTAGCCAGGAAGCCCCCCACCAGAAGGATAAGTACCCAAAATTTTCCTGTCTAAAAGAAATGCTTGACAAAAATGGGGCAGATAATAAAGGAATGGAAAACCAATAATCAGCCCAACTTGAGACCCATCCCATGGGCAAGCACCAATCCCTGACACTTTTATGATACTCTGTTATGCTTGCAGACAGGAGCCTAGAACAGTCTTCTGAGAGGCTCCACCCAGTAGCTGAATGAAACATATGCAGAGACCCTCAGACAAACATTGGATGGAGCTCAGGGTCTATTATGAACAAGTTGGGGGAAAGGATTGAAGGCCCTGAAGGGGATAGGCACTCCACAGAAAGACTAACAAGAGTCAAGTAACTTGGACTCTCCAAGACTAAGCCACCAATCAAAGAGCATACGTGGGCTGGACCAAGGCCCCAGCACATATATAGCCTATGTGCAGCTCAGTCTCCATGTGGGTCCCTCAACAACTGAAATGGGGTTGTCTTTAAAATTCTTTTTGTCTGGAATCATTTCCCCATGTGGGCTGCCTTAACAGGCCTCAGTGGGAGAGGATGGTCCTAACCCTACAAAGACTTGATGTGCTGTTTGAGGGAGTACTGGGGGTAGGGACCTTCTCAAAGGAGAAGGGGAGGAAGGAAGGGAGAGGTGCTGTGTGAATGGAGGTAGGGTCAGTGATAGGGATGTAAATTAAATAAACAAATTAATGGAGAAAATAAGTCAGCTTACTTTCTCTCATTAAGAACCGGTTCAATATCTGGACGGCCTTTCCTTCAGTCTCTGCTACCTGTATTGCCCTGTATTTCCTTTAGACAGGAGCAAGTCTAGGATAATATTTTTGATGTGGATGGGTGGCCCCCATCCGGAGCCATGCCTAAGCACTGGATATGGACTCTATAGGTTCTACCTCCTTTATTGAGTATTTTAGCTGATGTCATCCCCTTGGGGTCCTGAGAACCTCTTGCTTTCCTGGCATCTAGGACTGTCTAGTGACTATCCCCACTTCCCCATCCCCGCTGCTATACACTTCCTTTCAATTACCTGACCTTCTGTACTTCCCCCCCATCTTCTCCCACACCTGATCCTGTCCCCCTTTTTCCTTCTTCCTCCTCTCTCCCTCCTAGGTCTCTCCTTCACTCTATTTCCTGTGATTATTTTGTTCTCTCTTCTAAGTTGGACTGAAGCATCCACACTTTGCTCTTCCTTCTTGAGCTTTATGTGGTCTGTGAATTCTATCATGGTATTTCAAGCTTTGTTTTTTTTTTTTGTTTGTTTGTTTGTTTTGTTTTTGTTTTTTGTTTTGTTTTTTTTTGTTTCTTGTTTTTGCTACTATCAACTTATCAGTTGTGTGTTCTTTTGAGACTGGGTTACCTTACTCAGGATATTTTCAAGTTCCATCCATTTGCCTTCAAATTTCATGAAGTCATTGTTTTTAATAACTGAGTAGTACTCCATTGTGTAAATGTACCACATTTTCTATATCCATCCCTCTGTTGAGGGATATCTGGGTTGTTTCCAGCTTCTGGCTATTATAAATAAGGCTGCTATGAATATAGTAGAGCATCTGTCCTTGATATATTTGGAGCATCTTTTGGGTTTATGCCCAGGAATGGTATAACTGGGTCCTCAGAACTATTTCCAATCTTCTGAGGAACTGCCAGACTGATTTGCAGAGTGGTTGTACCAGCTTGCAATCCCACCAGCAATGAAGGAGTGTTCCTCTTTCTCCACATCCTTACCAGTATCTGCTGTCACCTGAGTTTTTGATCTTAGCCATTCTGACTGATGTGAGGTAGAATCTCAGTGTCATTTTGATTTGCATTTCCCTGATGATTATGGATGCTGAACATTTCTTTAGGTCCTTCTTGGACATTCAACATTCCTCAGTTGAAAATTCTTTGTTTAGCTCTGTACCCCATTTTAAATAGAGTTATTTGCTTCTCTAGAGTGGGATCTATCCCATCTGCAGACACTAAACCCAGACACTATTGCTGATGCTAAGAAGCACTTGCTGACAGGAGCTTGGTATAACTGTTCCCTGAGTGGCTCTGCCAGAGCAGGACCAATACAGATGTGGATGCTCTCAGTCAACCATCTGATTGAGCATGGGCACCCCAATGGAGGAGTTAGGGGAAGGACTGAAGGAACTGAAGGGGTTTGCAACCCCATGGGAAGAACAACAATATCAACCAAGCAGACTCCTCAGAGCTCCCAGGGACTAACCTCCCAACAAAGAGTACACATGGATGGGTCCATGACTCCAGCTGCCTATGTAGCAAAGGATGGCTTTATGTGGCATCAAAAGGAGGGGAAGCCCTTGGTCCTGTGGAGGTTAATGCCCCAGTATAGAGGAATGCTATCGTAGTGAGGTGGGAATAGGTGGGTAGGTGGGTGGAGGAGCACCCTCAAATAAGCAGGGGGTATGGATTAAGGGGTTTGAGGACGGGAAACTGGGAAGGGGAAACATTTGAAATGTAAATAAATAAAATAACCAATAAAACAATGAAATGCATTTTTTTTTTTT
>JAPYYD010002426.1:0-16041 GCA_028551405.1 Uromys caudimaculatus | reverse complement strand
ACCCAGATGTCCCTCATCAGAGGAATGGATACAGAAAATGTGGTACATTTACACAATGGAGTACTACTCAGCTATTAAAAACAATGACTTAATGAAATTTGCAGGCAAATGGATGGAACTTGAAAATATCATCCTGAGCGAGGTAACTCAGTCACAAAAGAACGAACATGGTATGTACTCACTGATAAGCGGATATTAGTCCAAAAGTTCAGAAGACCCAAGTTTTACTTTACAGTAATTTTGGACTGAGAGTGAGGTCCCAGATGGAGGAGTTGGAGAAAAGTCTGAAGGAACTGAGGGAGTTTGCAGCCCCTTGGAGGGAGCAACAGCATCAGGCCTCACCCCCCCCCCCCCCCGTCCGTCCTGGAGTTTGGACCACCAACCAAAGAATACACATCTATGGACCCATGTTTCGGACCACGTATGTGGCAGAGGATGGCCTTGTTGTCCATCAGGGAAAGGATTGGTCCTTGGGCCTGAGGATGTTAGAGGCCCCAGTATAGGGGAATGCCAAGGTGGGAAGAGGAGAGTGGGTCGGTGGGTGGGTGGGTGGGGGAATTTCCTCATAGAGGCAGGGTTTGGGGGATGGGATAAGGGGGTTCCAAAGGAGAGACCTGGAAAGAGGGAAGCATTTGAAATTTAAATAAAGTATCAAAACATAGAAAGAAAGAAAGAAGGAAGGAAGGAAGGAAGGAAGGAAGGAAAGAAAGAAAGAAAGAAAGAAAGAAAGAAAGAAAGAAAGAAAGAAAGAAAGAAAGAAAGAAAGAAAAAGAAGGAAAGAAACAAAGAAATTCCAGCACCCTGAGGGCTGTGCTTATGATCTGCAGTACTGAGGCAACTTCCCATGCAGTTGAGTTGTGTGGCTGCTTCCAGTGCTGTTGGGCCCCTCCAAATGTTCATGTGTTAAATGGTTGGTCCTCAGTGGGTTACTGGAAGGTGGATCTTTGAGAAATAGTGCCCATTGGGAAATCCTCTGGGCATTGGTGATGTTCCCTTCAGTAGGAGTGTAGATCCTGTCCTTTGTGACTTCATGTTTTATGATATAATCACTTCTTCCCACAAGTGGTCCTCCATAACATGATTAACTCAAGAGCTTCCATGCTAGAGCTGAGCTGATGCCAGCATCATGTCCTTGAATTTCCAAAACTATGGGCCATTTTAGTCTGAAGCCAGATTTGGTGGTGCAGTCCTTTGATCCCAGTACTTGTGAAGCAGAGGCAAATGTTAGGTGGTGAGTTTGAGTCCAGCCTGTCTGCATAGAGTTCCAGGACAGCTTTAACACACACACACAGACACACACACAGACACACACACAGACACACACACACACACAGACACACACACACACACACAGACACACACACACACACACACACAGACACACACACACACACACACACACACACACACATATCAAATAAAGCTAATCTGTCTCAAGTGTGTCCTAATAGTAATCTAAACCTGATGGAAAGCTACTCCTTAACTGAAGTACATTTCCAACTAATTTCAGGTTAATTAGAATTGTCAGATCTAAGATGTAAAGAACAAGTCCAACCCTTCCTTATCAAATTAGAGTGGCACCACTGAAAAGCATTCACATTCGTGGCTTTTGGTCTTCTCATAGCCTGTTCAATTTCTTATGGTTGCATTCATTCTACTTCTGAAGGGGGGAAGGGTGGTGCTCAGAACAGAATATTTTAGTTAAGGTCTGAGCAGAGGATTCTAGAGTCTTGGTTTACATCCAGCTTTGATGCTTCTTAACTTATAATGAATGATATAAACTCACTGTCCCTTGGCTTCGTTGCCTATAAAATGAGCACAATCTAAGTATATCCTTCACAGACTTGTGAAAATTAAACAATGGGATACATGCTTTAGACTTAGACCAGAAGCCAACACACAGCAGTAGCTGTGAATTTTTTCCTAGGTCTCTTTCTTACTCTTATAGGAACCTTTTGCATGCAAGGCAAGTGTTCTACCATTGAACGACAACCCTACACCTATTTTAATTTTTTAGAATTTTTTGTTTAAAAAAACAAACAAACAAGGAATGGCTCAGGAAACTCATTGTGTATGTGTGTGTGTGTGTGTGTGTGTGTGTGTGTGTGTGTGTATGTGTGTACATCTGCAGACAGAGCTGAGAGGATGACCTTAGATGTCAGACCTCCCTTGTTTGAAATAGTCTCTTAATTTTTACTGCTGTATATACCAACTTCCTAGGAATTAATCTGCATATATATCCCTGTATTATATTCTGTGGAATTGTGATGTTTAGGCATAATCATATCTCTCTCTGTGTCTCTCTGTCTTTTTCTCTTCTGTTTTGTTTGTTTTGTTTTTCAATACACGGTTTCTCTGTGTATCTGTGGCTGTCCTGGAGCTCACTTTGTAGACAAGGCTGGCTTCAAACTCACAGATATCTGCCTGCCTCTGCCTCTTCAGTGTTGGGATTAAAGGCAGCGCTACCATGCCCAGCTAGCATAGTAATCTCTTATCACCGATGAAGGTCCAACTCTCTATACTACCCTCGGCATCACCATGCCCTAGCCTTTCAGACATTTTTGTATGGAATCAATTATGTGATGCACCTCATCTATGCAAATACAATCCAGCTGAATTTAAAAAAAAGATAATTCCAAGAGGTTTAGCCAATAACGCCCTTTGTCTGAGGAATATTCTGATGAGGGGATGTAGAGTAAGCAGGTGTGATCTTTCTCACGCTACCCTATCTGCCCAGACTCTAGCAACTGTAGCACCGCAATCCTTAGACCTCCTTGTAGCTCTTTCATTCATCTCTCTGTCTCTCAGCATTGACCGAACTTCCTTCTTGCATTATGACATTTGAGATAACTCTAAGTTACCTCCGTTTCAAGAATTGATTTAATTTATTCTTCAAATACTATTAATATTGCTGGTAAAACCCATGAATGAAACTGAAAATGAAGAGTGTAACACAAAGAATAAATGAATGCCACATATGGAGGAAAGAGTGAGTACTACTAATAATAAACTCAAGAGAAAATGGCTGGAGAAGATCAGAGCATGTCATCGTGAAGGGTACTGTATCCCGCACTGCACAGTTAAATGTTTGACTTGGCATCATTCCGTCTTCCTTCCATAACTCAGGCAGAGCACTTTGAGATCATCAGGATCATCTTTGACTCATCCTTTTAAAAAGAGAATTATATATATGTGTGTGTGTATGTGTGTATATATCTATATCTATATTATATGAGTAGACTGTAGCTGTCTTCAGACACACCAGAAGAGGGCATAGAATCCCATTATAGATGGTTGTGAGCCACCGTGTGTTTCTGGGAATTGATCTCAGGACCTTTGGAAGAGCAGTCAGTGCTTTTAACCACTGAGCCATCTCTCCAGCCAGACTCATCCTTTTCTTTCAGACCACACAGTCTGCTGCTAAATCCACATCGTTCTACCAAACCTACACCTTCTCATTTCTTCCGCTGCCTGTCCTCTCTGATCCAAGCCATTTCTTGCTTTGATTACTTAGGTCCTAATTCATCTCTCTGGTCTTGCCGTTGGTAATCAATTCTCAACACAAAAGTGATCTTGTTACTGTATCAGAAGTTGGGTTACTTAACACAGATGGCTAATGTCCTAATTGGCTAGTCCCTCCCTGCCTCTCCTTACCCTTATTGTCACTCTGTTTCCTCTTGCTAGGTTTCAGCAACCCGGGCATGCTTTGAGGCTGTTCATGTTTCTTCCTCCTAGAATGATGCCACGTGAACACCAAGCTAGTTCCAGTACATTTTCCACAGCTTTTCTTAAAGCATCCTTTAATTAGTGAGGAGTCTACTTTACATTAAGGTTTAGCTCTTAATCCCAATATTTCATGGCCACTGTCCCAGCCTTATTTTTCTTGTTAGTACTATTGTTCAATTTTATATTGGTATAAACTTAATTTACTCTTTGGCTCCCCTTTATAAGGTAGGATATCATGTCCTACTACATATGACGTATGACAGGTGTCTCAGTAGTTGTTGAATGACTAGGTGAGTGGGGGTGCGTGGGGTGGGGTGGGAATTCAGGCTAGCTTAGTTTCCAGATAGCAAATTTCTCTTACCAACTAGGAAATATTTTTAAGTTTGGTGTATATGTAGTAGACAGCTTTTTAAAATTTATTGAACCATTATCTGCATTTAAAAAATATAATTAGATTCATGTGCTAAAATAAGCAAGCTTTCAAATCTTCCTAGGTATTTCCCCAGTGTGAAATAACCTCTGCTTGTGTATCTAGTGCTTAGTTTTCTTCTTCTTTCATTTCTAATGAACTTTTGTCTTTAATGTATTTGACTTCTTCAGTGTATCCTGCTAAACAGAGGTCACAGTTATGGGCCTAATATATTTCTAATAAGTAGAAAGCCAAATGGTCCTCTGGTCAAGCAGAAAGCATAGAGGACTGGACGTTAGAAAATCTGTATTCTAGCATCACCAATAATCAGTTAAGTATATGGAAAAGAACTGAGTTATTATAGAGCTGATATTATATCAGATTCACAATGTAATTGGGTTGTGTTTGTATTATTTCTACTTTACACCCAAGGAGAGTAGACTTTGGGAAAGTGACCTGTTCAAGATCAAATTGTTTACCAACTACAAATCTAGAATTGTTCCCAGGTCTCTGGTTTAAACTAGAATGTTCTTTCCACCATACTGAGCAAGAGAACTACTTATTCCATCTGAGGCAGTATAATTTTATACATATGTATGTATATATGAATTCTATAAACCACAAGATAATTATCAGCAGGAACAACAAATGATTTAAAAAGTAAACCAATGCCAAATAAATTCTGAACAAATTTTCAAAGTTAATGAGCCATCTAAAATTTCTGGGTTTCAGTTTTTGTATTTGTAAGACGAGAACAATAGCAAAGTCAGTGTTCCTGTGAGTTTTTCTAGAATAATTGATGTAAAACACTTACTTACTTCAGTACTTGTTATGTAATGTGTACCTAGAACTGATTCCTTTGCTGTTTGATGTGGATGAAGGTTTATTTCCCCTGAAATTTCTATGTTGAAATTCTCTTCTTTAACAGTGATGGTATTTGGAGGTAGAAGCCTTTCAAAGATTGTGAGAAATCAGATTAGTGACTTAGTCTCTTTAGTTTCCTCTTCGACCATGTGACAATTCAGCAGGAAGTTACCACCTATGAGGTAGAAACCAACCTCCCACCAGACACCAAATATGGCTTCATCTTGGATTTACTTTCAAGAAATAAATTTATATTGTTTATTACCTATTTATTACAATGTTTGTCATAAGAGTCCAGTGGACCAACATATTATTATGATGTTAAGAATGTGAAGGTGTCTTATTATCAGGCACAAGTCACTGTTCAGGGAGCTTTGGGCCATTTGTACAGGCAACAGCAAAAGATCAAGGACTGCGTGGGAGCCTTATTCCACGGCATAGTACTGGAGTTAATGAAGGGTAACGTCACTGATAATGCTCTTAACAATACACTGAAAATCAAAATGCTAGCAAAGCCAGTCATCTCACCAAAGATGAAGCTCAGAGTGGCCTGGACATTTGGCTGCTCTAACCGGAAAGCTCTCAGCCTGGACTGCTGCCTATTTAGGCAGAACATTATCTGGATTACATTCGATGGCTGTAAACTGATCAGTGCATCTTTACATGCTGTTAAACATCCGAGTTCAAGCAATTGAGCTATTTTAATCAGATTAGCAATTTGGCCCCTTTCTATAATTTTCTCTCTGCAGGATTCCATTCAGAATCCTTTGGAGAGAAGTGTCTTCAGGCAAAAAAAAAAAAAAAAAAAAAAAAAAAAAAAGTCTTATCTTGTTTCCTGAGGCAAACACAGCTAACAAGATCTAGATTTCTGCTGCCCAGAGCTTCCTATGAACCTCACATTTGTGTGGAAGCATGCTCATAGGTGTGGTGATGTGAGGGGCAGGTTGTTTAGTTATGTGAATTCTGTTTTGAAGGGTGAAAATGTAACAAAAATGCTTGTAACTCAACTTGAGAGTGAGAACCAAGAGATGGCTACATGACCAGTACTGGAAGCAAAGATTCATAATAATACAAGGATTAAGATTTGGAATGACACTGAGAAGTTACATAGACCTACCTTTCAAATTCCAGTTCTTTCACTTACTAAATTTGACAACTTAATGAAATAACTTAGCATTTTTACACATTGTTTCTGAGTTTCTCTCTGTCTGTCTCTGTCTCTGTGTCTCTGTGTCTCTCTGTGTCTCTGTCTCTCTCTGTCTCTCTCTGTCTCTCTCTGTCTCTCTCTCTCTCTCTCTCTCTGTATGGTGTATAGGCTGGGAGTGCATTAGTATGTGGCTATGTCCACCCATGCAAACAATACAGAGGTCAGAGGAAGGCATCAAGTGTCTGCTCTACCATTTTCTTACTTATTCTCTTGAGACATGGTCTCCTGCTGAACAAGAAACTTACCATTTTTCCAGGCTGATTAATCTCAATACTGGGGTTGCAGAGGTACTGGGCCAGGGCAGCCTTTCTACATGGAGACTGGGGATTCAAACCCAGGTCCTTATACTTGCTGACTAACCTTTACTGATTAAGTTATCTCCTCAGCTCCTAGTTTTTTCTTTTAAACTAGGATAGTAATGCCTGTCTGTGGCAAATGAATCTAGACGATTTGCTTATTCACAAATATTAGTTTTGCAAAGGATTTTAAATTTAGTTTGCTTTGTAGATGTAGTAAGTAACTTACTTTAAAGATTCATTTATTTATAAATTTTATGTATATGGGTATTTTGTCTACATGTACATGCACATCATGTGGGTGCTGGGAATTGAACTCAGGACCTTTGGAAGAGCAGCGTGTGCTCTTAACCAATGAGCCATCTCTCTAGCCCTGCAGATGTAGTAGATAGATTTTAATGTTTACTAGTTACAGAGTGCTATAGCTTTTCTTTTCAAAACTGTTTCCTTCAGATGCTACTCTTCAATTGCAACCAAGTCTTGGGACAACTTAAGTAGTTATAAAAAAAAGTCACTGAACCCTTTCTGTAAGTATGTAAGTACCAGTCCCTGAAATCATGAATGAATGAACAAATGATTGAACACATGAATGAACGACTAGATAAAGAAAGAGAAAGAGGCCCTGAAGAACGTTGCCAAATATCCTTTGTGTGTATGCCAAACCAGATCTAAACAGTTTTGAATGGAGATCCATTGCATTTATTTATAGAAACTGCATGACAAGCTTGTACATAGGACGATTGGAGTATCAAGGCATCATTGTAACCAAAAAAGTAATCATATGTAAACAAAAGAGACAGGAGATTGCTTATGGACCTGAACGAAAAACGTCACTGTGTATGCTCACTTCTGAGCATGTCTGTGTCTCCATTTAGGGCTGTATTCTCCATTATTATGATAAATTTTATGAACAGATATCTATCTATTTATGTTTCTTAATTTCAATGATCAAGTTTATCACTCTTCCTTTTGTTTTACACATTTTGTATATTGCCTGAAATATATTTCTCTAGATCAAACTTAAAAATGTATCCTTTTACTTTCAATATTTTAAATTATTTTGTACATTTTATTTGGTGCGGTATAGAAAGACAATTTTATTTTTCTAATTACAACTAATCTGTGTTGAAACATAACTTGTGTCAAGTGTCCCAGTAACTACATGTTACTTGCCTTGACCAAATTATTGATTAGAGGTATTTGGAACAGGGGTGCATGTGCCAAGGTCATTTCATCCTCTCTCTGATGCAAACAGGAGGCTATGGTTAGGAAGTTTTAAGGGGAGACAACCTTTCCCCCCTCCCACTTTCCCTAGACTCACCTACAGTCCAACTGATACAGGCAAAGTTTTTCTTTTGACTATACATTTACCACTTAATGGGAATACCAATATTTGGGGTACCTTTGTTATTCAGTCTATTACTTTCCTTTTTCCTTTCTAGCTTCATATTTCACATGTAGCCCAATAAAATCATGATTAGGTCACCAGGAGTAAGAAATTTCAGCACCATTATCTATCTTTATTATTGATTTTGACCTCTGCTAAGGGAACTGAAGTTTGAAATTCATGGTAGTTCCTTCATGCATTAGAATATATCTAAACATTTTATGGCCGATAAGATGGCTTAACAGGTAAAAGCACTTGCTACCAGATTTACATGGTAGAAATTGAGAACTAACTTCCATTGTCCTGCCTTCTAAAGCATACTGTGGTCACACACACACACACACACACACACACACACACACACACACACACACACACACAAGCACACATACACATGCACATGCGCACACATACTTAAAAGGCAACAAAACATTAAAACAAAACATTAAAAATTTACATTCAAATTTATGTGTGTCTACCATGAGGGTATATGATAAAACTTACTTCTTTATGTTAAAGTTAAAGTCTTTTTAAAACTATACTTTCTGATGTAAGTAAATGTAATTTTGATATATTATAGTGTGGTAGGGATCTTGTTATGGTTTTGTCTATAGTTACTCACTGTTTATTAGTGATTCAAGGAATGTAAGTTTTAGAATGCATCACAGCAATAGAAACCCTAAGTCATCCCTTAACCCAGGAAAGTACAGAATTACATACTTTTAACTCTGAAAGTAAATAACTTCCAATGAAGGTTGCAAAATTCAGCAAAGATACCTTTAAAATTGATGGAGAAATACTACATTTCAAAGCAATCACAAATTGGGACAATTTAACACTAAACCAGCAGTGCAGAAGACCTTAAAAGAATACCATACATAGAGAGGAAAGAAAGCCTCATTAAGAGAGCACAGAAAAAATAATAAATTTAATGAGAGGAATTTAATGAGAATTTAATGAGAGGACAACAAGAAATGAACCCATCATGCCCAACACAGTTGCAATGGCTAGTATTAACAACTTGAAAGAATTTAGAACCATTTGGGGGATAAACCTCTGGGCAAGTTTATGAGGGATTATCTTGGTTAGGTTAATGGAGATGGGGGTTAGGCCTTAAATGTAGCCTAAACTACTCTCTGTGCTTGGATCACAACTGAAAAATGAAAGCAGACACTGAACTGAGCACAGGCAGCCGTCACTCTCATCTTCCTTACTACTGGTTTGATGCGATCCACTGCCACCTGGTCTTCTTCCTATGATCAACTAGGATCTACTATGGAGCAAAAGAAATCCTCTGTTTCTCATAAGTTGCTTTTGTCAGAATATTTATTACAGCAGAGGAAGTATACTAAAGACAACAGTAAACAAAACAAAACGTCAATAAACACACTGCAAGGAAAAAGCATACAAGAATCCAACCAACCAGAATAAAATGCCAAACATTACAGGAGTTATCTAACCACTCTCAAAAATAGCAACTATAAATGGACTCAACTAACCAATGCAAAGATACAGACTTGTTTGCTGGGCTAAAGAACAAGACAGAAGTATTTTCTATAAGAAATATACCTCATTGATAAAGGTACCCAAAGATTGAGAATCAAGACATGAAAGTCAAACTAAGAATTGGATGGAATCTTGTAAGCAGCTATCCTAGAAATTCTAACATTTGAGAAAATAGTCTTCAAGCAAAAATTTGTAAATATTTATGTGCTGAATGCTTGTGCTCCCAATTGCACAAAACAAACATTGATAATATAGACTCTGATAGGCCTCAATACTGGAATTGTGGGTGATTTCAGTACCCACTTTTGTCTTCTGAGAGGACATTCAAACTAAAAACATACAAATAAAATGTAGAGTGAAATTACACAACAGATCAAGTGAACTTAACAGATTACTAAAGAATATTATATCCAATAGTCGTAATAAGAATTCTTCTCAGCAGCCTATGGAAACTCTTCTAAAACAGAACACAAACTATGTACAGAGACAGTCTTAACAGACATAAAGGAGCTGAATAACTTCTTGTGTGACCATAGGGAAATGATATTAAAAAATGCAATGGCAAGATACATCACAGAAACCATACAAATACTTGAACAATGCCCTTGAATGAGGAAGTCAAGGAAATTAAAAAAGGGAATAAAAGTTTCTACCATGAAATAAAAAGGAGAATATAACTTACCAGAATCTCTGAGGTACGACTTGAGCCATTTCTAAGAGGAAAGCTTAGAGATAGGAAGACTTACAATAAAAGGTTTATTAAAGAAAAAACAAGTAGATCTCAGATATATTTCCTAACCACGTACCAGAAGGTCTAAAGAAATAGTCAAATCCTGGAGAAGGGACTGAAGGAACTGAGGGAGTCTGCAGCCCCATGGAGGGAGCAACATTGTCAACTGGCCTGACCCCCCCCCCGGTCTTCCTGGAGGCTGGACCACCAACCAAAGAATACACATCGTGGGACCCATGGTTCAGACATGGCAGAGGAGGGCCTTGTTGGCCATCAGGGGGAGGAGAGGCCCTTGGGCCTGAGGGAGTTAGAGGCCCCAGTAAAGAGGAATGTCAAGGTGGGAATAAGGGAGTAGGTGGGCGGGTGGGTGGGAGGTGGAGTACCCTCATAGAGGCGGGAGAGGGGGGAGGGGAAGGGGGGTTTCCAAAGAGGAGACCTAGAAAGGGGGAAACATTGGAAATGCAAATAAAGTATAAAAAAAAAAAAGCCAAATCCAAAAGCTGTGGGCAAAAAGAATACAGAGCAGGGCAGAAACCAACAGAATGAAACAGAATGAACAGCATGCAGAATCAACAAGAGACGGCTCTATGAAAAGACAAACCAGATTGGGAAACACCTACATAATCTAAAAGAAAAGGAAAGAAGACCCAAGTTAATAAGATTAGAGGTGAGAAAGGAATTAGAGAATACTTTGAAAACTTACATTCCAATAAAACCTAGAAAAATCTAAAATAAGTTGGTAAATGATATGATCTACACATAGGATCTACCAAAATAAAACCAGGAGGATGTACACAGGGTAAGCAGAAACATAACAAGCAGCAAGATTAAAGTGGCAGTAGCGAAGCTCTCAGGGATATGATCTTCTCTATTAATAATTGGTCCTGTTGCTGTGACAACATCCCTGACCATAACGACTTCAGGGATGGCAGGTTTATTTTGGCTCATAGTTCTAGGGTTCATCTATCACTGCTGGGATATCATGGCAAATGGGCACATTGCATCCACTGCTGGTGCTAGCTCACTTTCCTCTTTTTATTTTGTCAAAGACTCTCATCCATAAACTGGTGTTGCTCATGTTAAGGGTGGGTATTTCTACCACGGTTAACTGGGGACTCTTTCACATACATCGAAGAGCTTTGTTCCCATGGATATCTTAGCTTCCACTGAGTTGACTATCAAGGCTAACCATTCCAATGTCAAAAGCATACATTGAAAAGACAGCCCCTTAACAAGTCATATTGAGAAATGGATTATCATATAATGAACTAGATCCACGTCTTTCACTCTGCACAAAAATCAGTTCAAATGGCATCAAAAGCCTAAAACACCAAAACTGCTAGATTAAAACATAGTCAAAATATGTTTAAGATATAGGAACAGGAAAGAACATTCTGAGAAAGACTCTATTATCATATTGTATGTTATTTCAATATTGAAAAATGGGATTACATGAAAATAAATGGCTTCTCACAAGAAAGGAAAGAATCAGCAAAACAGACAGCACAAAGAATGGGAGAAAATCTTTGCCAGCTATGTATCTGGGTTAATATAAAGAATCTACAAAAA
Source organism: Uromys caudimaculatus (assembly GCA_028551405.1). Lineage (NCBI taxonomy): Eukaryota > Metazoa > Chordata > Mammalia > Rodentia > Muridae > Uromys > Uromys caudimaculatus. Next base: position 4,347 of record JAPYYD010002426.1, on the reverse strand, counting down.
TGTTCAACAAACAAGTACAAGAAAACCAAATCATCCAGTCAATGCACGGGTAAAAAAATCAGTCCGAATGGCAAGACAAAACAAACAACCCCCCACCCCCAAACCAAACCAAACCAAACCAAAAATCCCAATGAAACAAACACAAATAAATCTGGTGAAGGTTGCAAAGGAAGAGGAATCATTATGTTCTCAGGTGGGAATGTAAATTGGTCCATCTGCTATGGCAATAATGTGGAGACTCCACAAAAATATAAAAATATAATTGCTATATGATCCATATATACTAATCATGAGATTATACCTAAAAGATTCTGTTAGCCTATCACGAATTCTTGCATATCTATGTTTATCACTGTACTGTTTACAATAACTAACATATGGAACCTGCTTAAAAGTCCATCAGCAGACCAGTGGATAAAAGTGGTATGGACATACAATGGAATTTTATGCAGCTCTAAGGAAAAATGAAGTTAGACATTTACAGGAAAATGGATGGAACTGGAACTCATTGTGTTAAGTAAAGTAATCAGACTCAGAAAAAGAAATAGTTTGTGGTTTTGCATATGCCAAATATAGATGTGTGTGTGTGTTGTATGATGTAAAAGTAAATGAGTAGAAAGGGCCACATGAGATAGGAAGAAGAAGCTTAGAGAGAGAGGGAGGTGAGGAACAAGACACAGTAATGGAATGTCTACCATGAAAGCAGAATTGTTGAGAGGGAGGAAGGTAACCAACAGAAAGGCAAGAGACAGAGATGATCAAGAGGGCATTACATGTATGGGGGAGTGTGTGATCAAGTAAGAAAGTATGCGATGCATGTGGGTGGAAATTTTACTTGAATTCTATTTCTTTGTATGATAACCAAATTTAAAAAAAATAGGTAACCAAAGGTGGAAAACACACAGACAGAAAGATGGCTTTAGAGATGAAAATCAAGAGGAAAGAATTAATAGTAATTCCCCAGCCACCCCCACACGGGAACTCTCATTCACTGGCGTCTTAGAGCAGGAAGCACTTGCAACTTTCAGATTCCTTTCCAATAACAGATAAAAATATAAGAAGACTAGAATTTTTAAAGCGAATCAATGTGTATTTTTATAAATGCAATTGTTGGCATACAGACATAAAGACATTTCTTAAGGATCGTTTACATGAATCCAATTTTCTTGCCTCTACACAAGAAGCAACATTTTGGGTGATTTTTTTTTCCCCAAAAGCTAATTTTTAAGCTTTGTAGACTAGGTGCCAAACGGTATTTTAAAAACACATTTAAAAAAAGAATGTGCAGCTTTGCTTGGAATACAGATGGAGCCTTTGTCAACTGAAGGCGTTTTGCCCAAGGACACAGAAAATCACTTCTTCATAAACACGTACACTCCACTCTTCTGTTTCTGTTCATCTTAATTTTTGGAAGATGTGGAGAAGCAAAATAAGGGGCTGAAAGTATCAGTTATTTAGCAATCTCCTTGCTCTGATTTTGCATCAATCATGCTATAAAATGTATCAACTTGCAGATCAATATTATAATTTTTATATGAAGGAATAGGACAAGTTCTGAAGAGTTTTTAATTGATATATTTTCTTTTGTGCACAGAAAGTGACATTCTATTCCATATCCAATTTTAGTAAGTATTTTTCACAGCTCTTCATTGTTGCCTCCTGAATCATAGAATATATTAATAGTGGGGAATATAGTATGATAATCAGTCGTTCCTTGTGTTGTCTTAACACATAGCATTTAAAGAGTAAAATGGGATCTGGAGACATGGACAGCAGTTTAGAGGACTTGCTGCTGTTAAAGAGAACCTGTGTTGGTTCTTACCACCCACTTGGTGGTTGACAACCATCTGTAGCTCCAGTCCCAGGAGTTCTGCCACACAACAGATACGTCGTGTTGCTTCCTCTTTTAGGAACGCTATGCTCATCTCCTCTGCCCGATACCTTTTCCCCATCTCTTTGCCGGCATAGACTATACTTGACAAAGTCTAAGCTAAGTTGTTTTGGGATTTCCTTTGCCAGTGCAATTAATTTCTTCACCTTAGCCTCAGGTAGATTCTTCAGACAAGGATAAAAAGTAGACACATTCTTCACCAAAATATCACCAAGAACAGTCTCTAGGGAAACATAATAAAATTCCTTTCCTCTGAAGCCTCTTGGTCCAGGCACCAACAGGTCACATCACCCTCAGCACTACTGTCTGACATGTAAGTATGGCCTATTAAGCCCTGCTTCAGCATTATACTGATTTCCTAATCCAATGTCCCCAAAAACACATTCCTCCAAAGAAAACCATCTTTAGGCCTATCACAGCAATACCCTACTTCTGGTACCAACTTCTATCTTAAGGTTTCCATTGCTGTGAAGAGACAACATGACAAAGGCAACTCTTATGAAAAACAAACAAACAAACAAACAAACAAACAAACATTAATTGGGCCTGGCTTATAGTTTCAAATGTTTAGTCTGTTATCTTCATGGTGGGAAGCATGGCAGTATGCAGGCTGACAAGTACTGGAAGAACTGAGAGTTTTACATCTTGATCTGAAGGCAACTAAAAGGAAACTATCTTCTTCAAGCAGGCTCTGGACTTGAGCATATGTATGAGACCTCAAAACCCCGCCTCCACAGTGACACACTTTAACAAGGTTACACCTCCTCTAATAAGGCCACACTTCCTATTAATGCCACTTACCAAGGGCCAACCATATTTAAAAAACAAAACAAAACAACAACAACAAAAAAACCCCAAAACACGACAAATGGGACTTCACTGACTCCTTCTTCTGGAACAATGAAAATGTCTAAACTCTAAGCTGTTTGATGTGGTAAAGCACACTAGCCGCATGGGTTGCACAACGTCAGGAATTCACTGATGCAAACGGGAAATTGCAATGTTAACTTACACAGTGCTATGTGGCTAGTACCTATTGTTTTTCAAAGCATAGATGTATATGCTCAAAGTGGCAAAAAGAATGTAGAAAAAAGAGTGCAAAGAGTGGAGAAATGGCTCATGTATGGCTCTCGCAGAGGACCCAGAACCGATGTTGGGTGACTCACAGGTGCCTGTAACTCCTATTCCAGGAGGATTTGACACTCTGCCTCTGTGCACAGCCACACTTACATGCACAGACTCAGACACAGACTCTGGCATACACATATACATAAGTAAAAATGAAATAAACCTAAAATAAAACAAAGAGTCAAAAATGACTATTGATTTTGGTTCTCTTTCTTCTCATTTAGGTGACAGAACTATTCACAGGCAGACACTGTTTTTAACTTGGTATCCTAACTATATGGGACATTCCATGTCCTAGAAGCCTCATCTACAATACTGAAAAACAGACCCCCACACACACACACACACGCACACTCACACGCACACGCACGCGCACGCACACGCACACGCACACGCACACACACCAATAAAAACAATTCATTAAGCATGTTTAAACAGATATGCCAGGTTCTCTCTCTCTCCCAAGATGCAGGGATGTTTAAAGGACTCTGATTCACACTAATACTATGAGAAGACATCATGGCTGAGTGTTTATGGAAAGACTGCGTATCCATCTAACTCATCACCTGTTAAATCACAGCTCTGCTTAGTTTTCAAGAATGAAGTGATTCATAGTCATTTCATTCATGGAAGTTGGTGCCAGTTCATTTCTTGGAGTTCAATCACAGGCTTCTGGAATTCAGATGCAAATATTTTATGTAAGAACTTTCAGGCTCAGATCTCTGTGGGGAAGTAGCAGTAATTTTGTATTGGAGCTAATAAATCAATTCCTGAAAGAATATTTATGGTGTTTTTAGATTTGGTATAGGTTTGATAAGAAATAGTGAGATCATGTTCAAACAGATCGGTATTAGTTGTCTCTGTTTGCCTGCTGGGGTCTCCTTACTCTACAGATTACCCTACCATAATAGAAATGCCCCCGTGCAGGGCAGGTTTGGGAGGGGGTTTAAAGGAGCTGGAAGCTGCTCTCTTTAAAAGCCTGTATTTCATCATGTCCATGCTTAGCTGTGGTCACTCACGGCCAATAGTCAGCCCCATTCAAAGCTCCCAATAATCAAGAAAGTCAGACTTATAAGCCTCTCATAATCAAGAATAAACAGAACCACACTGCAAGATTGCTTCTCTCTGACATTTAAGCTTTTGTGGAGTGAATGTGAATGACAGCTGATGTGAAAGATAATCCTCAAGGCCAAGGGAGAAGGAAAATAAGTTGCATGGACTCTTGACAAAGAAAAGTTTTCTGGGCCGGAGATTGCAAGACCCAGCAGAGGGCCAAAGACACGCCCCACAGCTCACCAGGCCACAGAGACTGACCGCCAGCAGCTTCC
>JAPYYD010002424.1:0-16071 GCA_028551405.1 Uromys caudimaculatus | reverse complement strand
GATGGCCACCAGGGAGAAAGGAGAGGACTTTGGGCCTGAGGGTGCTAGTGGCCCCAGTAAAAGGGAATGGGTGGGTGGGTAGGTGGGAGGAGGAATTCCCTCACAGAGGCGGGGAGGGGGAGGGGACACGGGGTTTCCAAAGAAAAGGGGAATCATCGGAAATGTAAATAAAGTATCAAAAATAAAGAAAAAAAAAAAACAAGGAAAAAAAAAAAACAAGTAATACTAAAATGACTAAAGTTTAATAGATAGATGACAGATGATAGATAAATGTACGGATAAATAGATAGATAGATAGATAGATAGATAGATAGATAGATAGATAGATAGATAGAGATAGAAAGTAGATAGATATAAATAGAAAGCTAAGAATTTAAGGGTCACAGGAGGTATTAGGGGAAAAGAAGCAAAATCCCAAGGAAATTATATGAACACAATATATTATAAATTTTAAATAGCTTTAAAAATAAAATTAGTTGTGCACATACATTTACACATTAGAATATGGAAATGTATAAAAGCATAAATTGTGTCATTTGGGACAGTGTGGCTAGACCTAGAAATCCTGCTGAGCACACTATGCCAGGCACAGAAAGACAAGCATTGCACTATTTATATAATATTTAGAATCTAATACTTGTCAATGGCATTTAAAGTTGATGAATTATGACCTACCAGGGGATAGCAAGGCAAGAAGCAGATTGCCAAAGTATGATCAGTGTGTACTAGGAGGTGATAATACAAACTGCTGACATGTTATGATATGATAGCTGAATATAAAAGATAACGATATGCTACAACATTTAACAAAAAAGCTAAAAACATTTGAAAGTTGAAAAAGAAAAAAAACTTGGAAAGTTTTAGAAATGGTAATGTTTAAGGATATAGATATGTTTGCCCTGGTTTAAATATTATATAATATACATATATAGCAAAACATATGGCATCTCTGTAATATAAATATTTTTGTTTCTAAATACCAGTGGATATTAGTCTACAAAAAGTATAGAATACCAAAGATACAGTCCCCAGAACTCAAAAAAGGTCAACAAGCTAAAGGGCACAAGTGAGGATGCCTCAGTCCCACTTGGGTGGGAGAAGAAAGAAATCACAAGAGGGGAAGGAGGGAGGGACCTGGGAGGGGAAGTGGATGGAGAGAGGAAGAGGGGAACATGATGTGGTATATTGGGTGGGGGAAAAGGACTAAAGCCCTGAGGGCCAGCAGAAAGAATGGAAACAAGCAACTTCTGGAGGTAGGAGGTTGGGGGGGACCCTCCAGAGTGCACCAGAGACCTGGGAGGTGAGAGACTCTCAGGACTCAAAGGAGGGACCTTAGATGAATGCCCTACAGTGGGGAGAGGGAACTTGTAGAGCCTACTCCAGCAGAAATTCAGGGCATCAAGTGAGGGGTGAGGTTGTCTTCCCACAGTCAAAACTCTGACCCATAATTGTTCCTGTCTGAAAGAACTGCAAGGATGGAAATAGAGAAGAGCCTGAGGAAAAGAAGGTCCAGTGACAGGCCCAAAGTGGGATCCAGCTCAAGGGGAGGCCCCAAGACCTGACACTATTGCTGAGGCTATGGAGTGCTGACAAAAAGGGACCTATCATAACTACTCTTTGAAAGACCCAATAAGCAGCTGAAAGAGTCAGATGGAGATATTTGCACCCAATCAATGGACAGAAGTTGCTGACTCCTGTGGTTGAATTAGGGAAACACTGGAAGAAGCTGAGGAGGAGAGCAACCCTGTAGGAGGACCAGCAGTCTTAATTAACATGAACCCCCAAGATCTCTCAGACACTGGACCACCAACTAGGCAGGATACACCAGCTGATATGAGGCCCATAACACATATACAGCAAAGGACTGCCAGGTCTGGGTTTAGTCAGAGAAGATACACCTAACCCTCAAGAGACTGGAGGCCCCAGGGAGTTTAGAGATCAGGTGGGGTGGGTGATGGGTGGTGGGGACATCTTCGTAGAGACAGGGGTGGAGGGAGGAGGTATGAGATGTGGAATGGTCAGAGGGTAGACTGGGAAGGGAATAAAAAAGGTGTAAAATAAATAAATAAATACATAAATACATAAATACATAAATACATAAATACATAAATAAATAATAAAAATAATTAAAAGTATATGACTCTACTGCATATTATCCCTTCTATGTACACCAACTGTGCATGAACCTTCAAAACTTTATCATAAAAAAATGAGAAAATAACATCATCACGGATATCCACTATTTTATCCACGAATATAATATGAAGCAATCAATGGGCCCATATGTGGATGTCTCAAAATAATTGAGACTGTTTTCAAATGCTGGCATTTCTAACTTACAAGTAAGTTGTGTTACAAAGTTAATTTGCATGTCACAGAATATAAAGGTCAGAAAGGACCTCAGAGTTTATCAACTTCCCTCTCCAATATTTGTATAAACCCTTCTGGAATGTCCCTATCCCTGACAGATGGTTTTATATCCTTCGGTTAAAAATGTCAAATGATTACCAGCTTGGTATTTATTATTCTGCTTTTGCACAGTTGGAGACATCCTTACATTTTCTTCTATCAAACTTCTTCTCAATACCCTAGTGCCCTCCCTCCATTCATTTATCAATGCCTGATATATAAGAAATATAGATGTTACATTCTAATAAAAACGACATGTGATTAGGCAATAATTCAAATATGTTATTTATAAATACATTGAAGTAAGGAGAATTGAAAAGAAGCATATTTGTGCATGTATTGGCATAAAAATCTGGTATTCGATCAATTCAAAGAGAACATGCTTTAAAATGTTATGAATGAACTGGGAAAAAACTCATTAATGGGTCAGGAGGGAAAATGATGCCCAAAGGAGAGGAGAAGAAGGAGCTGAGGACTCCGCAGGAGTTTTGAGAAGGCAGTCAGCCCATGGTCCTCAGCATGATGGAAGAGGAAAAAGTGTAACTGAAGAAAATCCCCCAAGAAAATGTCAGAGAAGCTTGAAAGTGGAAAATACCCAGTACAGTTAAGGTCCTAGCGCCTTCTCGTGAATGTGCTTTCTTTATTCTCTTAGGTGACACACAGTCTGTTGGCAAACTTTCCTGTACTGTAGTACACTTGAGAGTGCTTATCGTTCCAAACCTGACAGATAAAGTACTTCCAATTCCTCACACTGGGAATAGACACCACTGTACCATTTGGATTTCTCAGTTGAGTTCAAAGCCACAAGTTTATGGTTATAATACTTCTTTTTTAATATGCATCACATTGAGTAAATGAGTCAGATGTCATGGATCCTCTTTTCGACCACAAATACTAGCAACCATGTGCATCATAACTGGAAACTAGAATCATTCAAAAATAAAGGGCAGAAGGTTCCCCAAGAACAAAATATCTAACTTCTCATAGCTGTGAAAGAGTGTTTTCTAAGTAGAAGTGACATGTTTCAAGATTACTGCGAAGGTTGGTGGCTTGTAAAACTCACTGATAAAGGCAAGTATTCAGAGATGCATGTAATCCCATAATCATGAGATCATTGCATACTAACCAGTTTTCGTTTTAGCATACAAGATGGAAGATAAACACATAAAATCAATCTAAATTAAAAAGTAAAGAATATACTATAGTGAAGATATGATTTGTTCTAACAGTCGGTGTATAGGGAGATAGAAGAGTTTTGTATAATATTGAAATTAAGTTGTTAATGCAAATACATTTCTATAATAAGTGCAGTTTCATGAATGAATTCTACCAAACAATTTCATGATTATAACTACTTTTCCAAACAATTGAAGATCAAAATCATTTTATGAAGCAGGGATTACTTTAAGATGAATGACAGAGACACTGAAAATGTAAAAACAGGCCAATATGCCTGATGAACATGACCAAAAATTTTCAACAAAATATTTGTAAAGTGGATCCAATAGCACATTCAAGGTTCACCAAGTGTGATTTTTCCCAGTTGTGGAAATGTTTCATACATGCAGATGAATTAATGAAATAAACAACATTAAGAAAATGATGTGTGAACATTATGTGATCATTTCTGTAGATTCAGAAGTACGTGATGAAATTCTATACTTCTCCATGGGACAAAGTTCTCTACAAATTCAGAAAGAAAGGAAACTTTATCAAATTCAAACCGTATCTAAACATCAAAGTGGAGTGAAATACTGAAACATTTTCTGTAGAATCAGCAAAAGCTTGCAGTGTTGCTTCAGCTATCCCAGAGAGCACAGGAATCCCTATGCAGAATGCAAAAGTTTATGCAGTGTTTGTAAATGAAATGATTCTAGATACAGAAGAAACATATAGCACAATGAAACTGGTTACATTTAGTAAAGGAAATAAGTTAATTTTAACATAAGAATTATCATACAGAATGTGCCATGTTTCTAAGCATCAATAGAAAACTATACAAAAAGTAAAGCAATACAAATACTTAATATACTAGCATAATGAACATAATTCTTGTGGAAAATTCATAACCAAGGGGGTCAAAGAGTGATGTGATGAAAATTATAAAACACTGATAAATAAATTATCGAAAGTATATTTATGACTAAATGCTATTTTAGATGAGATATATCTTATTTGCATGAATTACAAGATTTTGTACCATTTAGCTGTCTATAAGTCCAATGAAACTGACACTGTTAAAACATGACTGGCAGTTTTTGCGTGTAGAAATATGAAAGAATCTTAACTTCATACAAAAGGGAAAGATTTTGAGTCACCAACATAATTTTCACAAAATTAAAGATACCTTCTAATTCCCATATGTAAAACATAAAGTAAGCAAACAGTGCACTGCCAGTATAAAGATACACCAATATAAGAAAAGTTAAAGTTTGAAATTAATTTATATATCATCAGCTAATTTAATGGCTTAAATTAGGATGCCATAACTATACATCGGGGAGTGGTAATTTGCAACAGGTAGTATTAAGAAAAATAGATACTCACAAATTAAAGAATGAAATTTGGCTTTATCTTGTATATACACCAATAATATATATGATGTATATATGTACATACAGACTTACAAAACAAAAAGGAATGTACTGAAATTGGATGCAACTAATATGGACTGAGATGTCTGCAACCTGGACGGGCTGAGGACCCAGGAGCCATCTAGTCTGTGAAGCTAGATACCAGGGCAGTTCCAGTCTAGTGAGGAAGGGCGCTAACATTCCTGGAGAACTGCTAGTTTTCACTCCTCATTGAAAGGCCAAATAGTTTGGATTCTGATGTTAGGGAATGATTCCAGCAGGAACAGACAGAGGAGAGTGAGACAGCCATGCAAGCAACAGTGCTCACCCCACTTTCTCTTTTGTTAACCAGGTTCCCTGCTGGAAGATACTGCCTGGATTGGAGGTACCTTTTTTACTCAACTAATCTTTCCACAAATGCCCTGAGGATATCTTTCAAGAGGCTCATTCCTTTATCTGATTACAGATATAGTGAAGTTGACAATAACAATAATTGTCAAAGATAATTTTTTGAAACATTATTAAAAAAAAACTTTCTTCTAGAAATTAATTCTGTGTATATATTTAAAATAATCTCAATGAAAATTTCATCAAGATCTGGGCACTCCCATGTTTGATGTAGTATCAGTCAAATCTGACAAGATGTGCAAAAGCCTGATGTCCAGTGATATACAAAGACTCTGTGAGAAAAGTTAACAATGCAATACTGTTCTTTAAAAAAGAAGAAATTACATATTTGACGATAAGTTCCTTAAACAACATAAAATAAGCTTAGTCACACCAAAACATTCCACGGCTTTCCTTATGTGAAGATTTTAAAATAGTCAAATTCATAAAAGCCAGAAGCAAAATGATGCCCATCCGGGGTCAAAATTGAAAGTATGAAATGGTCTTATTTGATTGGCCTTAAGTCCCAGCTGTACAAAATGAATAGCAGACAGCGACTATGCAAAGTAACACATTCATTTCTCAGAACAAAATTTACAATGCTTAAGAAAGTGCTAAACCCCATAGAAGCAAGACAGCTTCCCAGATTGTGATGTAAAAGTGAAATGATTTTAAAAAGCTAACAAGAATTTAAATTTTTCCTGATTGGATTACATGGTTGCATAATTAGCACTGAATTCTGCTTTTAGTGACCAGAGTTAAAATTTACTTCCTAGAATGAAAGTGATTATGATGTATGCAGCATCTAAGAAACAGCTAGTAGTTTAAATTAACAGTACATTCCTTTTAACAAAATGTAACTATTTTCTGAAAACCCTGGGAATTATCCTGGGTTATATTCTGTTCATGTTTTGAACCTTTTAGTGAGATTTTAAAATATACTTGCAACATAAATTCATATTTCTAATATCTAAAAGTCCTATTGCATACTCATTTATCTGTCTTGTTATTGTTTTAGCTTTTTAAATGTAAAAAAAATACTCAATCATTTCAAAATATTTTGATTAGAATACTCAACTTGTTGCTTTGATTTATCCTTCTATATGTAACATAGTATAAAGATAAGATATTTTCCTGCTTAGAACAAAACAACAAAACAAAACAATTTCTTTTATTTATTTTTGAAATAAAAGCTAAAAATGTGTCTCTGATATTCAGTAGCATTTAAGAAGACCAGATGTAATGGTCTAAATGAGTTACCCCCATAGGCTCCTATATTTGAATGCTTAGTAGCCCCCAGTTGATAAAGATAAGGTTGAGAAGAATTAGGAGGTGGAGGTATGCGTGTGACCTTGATAGAAGTATGCGACTTGGGGTGTTTCAAAGTCAATGTCAGGCCCAGCATCTCTTTCTCTCAGTCTGTATCTACCTCTCTGTCTCAATCTGTGTGTGTGTGTGTGTGTGTGTGTGTGTGTGTGTGTGTGTGTGTGTGTGTGCCTGCTGACCTGCTTACTGTGGATCTCAGCTACTGCTTCAGTGCCAAGTCTGCTCTGCCATGATGATCATATGCTAATATTAAATCTTTTTGTCCTGTATCATATATATGATATGCTGAGAGTTTTTATGCCATTTTGTCTTATTAACACATATATAATCATATTTATTTTATACAGCATTAAATATGCAATAATTATTTGGTCAGTATACCACTTATCCATTTTATTTGAAAGTATAGAAATCCATATCCAAGTTCAGTGACTTGAAATAACAATAATTTATTATTGCTCACTTACCTAGTTGGTAGATTGAGATAGCGTTCATCAGGGCTGTCCAGTTCATGTGCTTTTAATTCTCCTTGGACCAGTATGTTTGATTTAATGCACTCTTTTCATGGCAATAGTTGATGTACAGAACCAAGCACAACTCTATAAGCACAGTTCCAGCTTCTGCTTTCTGTCTGTCAATATTTCACTGTCTAAACAAATTATAGAGTTAAGCCCATAGTCAAAAAGCAGGGGAAAGCTCTACCTTTATTGTCATACAAAACTTCTATGTATGCCTTTAAATATTTAAATAATGAGTATTACTGTCACTTAGGCTCTGATGGATACTTGTTCATTTTATAGTGTTCAATGAAATCAAGACACCTACCTTCAACAATTTTTTACACAGAGTATTATTAGTAAATTAAGGGATACAAGAAAATTCCATATTTACTATCATTACTGAGATACCAAACTATGTGAGAACAAAACTTTTAAAATAAGTGCACATATTTACAATTATGTGTACTTTTTCAAGAAACGATGGAGAGTAAAAGAGAAGACCAAAGAATTTAATACACACACACAGAGACACATGCACACACACACATACACACGCATATATATATATTCAAGATTTTCTGTGGGTGGTAGTGGTGGTGTGTTTTCTTTAAACTAGTATATAACTTACTATAATAAAGTCAGTTTTTGATCAACCATGGAAAATCAAATAACTAGAGTAACAAAATCCAGAATTTTGCAGCCCAAATATATTCATCATCGACATTATTTATTTTTATATTTTTCTATCATCTATATTTTCCATACATGTTTTAAAATAATTTTTCAAGTCTAATACATTATTTGTTGACTTCATTGTATGCAAGAAAACAATACTTAAACTGATATTCCTGAAGCTTGTTCAAAAGACTTTGAAGAGCTTATCTCTTAAATCCATTTCATGCAGATTGTTTTTTGTATTTTTTTTTTTTTTTTTTTTTTTTTTTTTAGTATTGCTTCCTAGACTGAAATAGGATAGGCTTTTTGTGCATGCATAGTTTACTGACTTTCAAAGAGGCATAGATTCATGAGAAAACAAAATTATCATATACAATTGCATACAAACTAAATGCAAAAATCTATGCAAAGAACTGCAATACCTTTTAGACTGTTACTGGGGCTTTTTGCTTCTGGCTTGGATCTGTTTAAGGAAAGGTCTTTACAATGAGTCTTCTTGAAATGTAAACCTACAACTGAGGATTCTCAATTCTGTGATAAGACATGACTACACTGCAGATGACAAACATTTCCTGCCTATCCTTATTGCCTTTAGTTGATTCAAGAAGATGATTAGTCTAGACTTGGTTTCTCTCTGCTGCTTGATATAACACGTACGCATCATGTTGGCTATAACCATTTTGGATGAATTTTTGAGTGTGCTCAAGTTTTGATGCATGTTGCAGACTTATAAAACAGGAGTTACATTAAAGAGATATGGTGTATTCCTTTATAAAAGATGTGTACCTTAGGCTTGTAACTGATAACACTTCCTCCAGCAATATGGAAAGGGACTTCAGATTCTCATTTTGGGTATACTGAATTTGCTATTAGTATGTCTTCCTACATAGTCTAATTTGGTGTGTTATAGTTCATTTGTATGTGGTAATCCAACACTATTTTAAGCAGCATATAATCTAATTGTTTTATTTATCTGAGGCTTATTTTGGCTTTGATATTTTAAAGTAAAGTCACACTGATTTTTAGTGCACACTTTGAAGAGTGACAAAAAGCCTAGTATTTATTTGTCAAGTCAATAAATTAGCTACGCTACAGGCAATAGCTCTTACATCTCGAGAAATTTGAGTGTTCGCCTTGTTATTTTTAAATATATATTAAATACCCATTTAATATATATTTAAAGAAATATATATATTTACTGAATTTATAAAAAATCTCTTGAGCATTCAACACGACATAGTCTGACAATGCTGCAGCAATGGGTAAATGATATTCAAAATCAGAGAGGAGTAGCAATCTATGATGATTCATTTCACGCATCTATTTTTCCTTCATTTATTATTTACTTGTTTTACGTTCATGGCTGATGTTCATAATGATAGTCACTATGAAGCCTATTTTGTTTTTGGATTTTTCTTTATTGCAATACTGAGTATCAAATCCAGGTCCTTGTGTATTATAGGCAGGTGATGGTCTCTTAAGCTGAGTCCTCAGCCCAGGCTTTTCCTTCCTTTTTTGCCACTAAAGTAGTATATTTTAACTTCAAAAAGTAAAAAATAAATTAAAATGAAAATAACTTTATCTTTCAGCTCATATGATGATGATGATAAAAAGTAGTATATATAATACCTTTGCTTTAATTCTTGGCATATTATCAATGCAACATAAATGCTAGCCATTAATCTTACACACACATATATACATGTAATAGGCTCATTTACTTACTTCTAAAACCCAAAATTAAAATTAAAAAATATCTTAAGATGAATTTGAGTTGTTTAATAAAGAGTATAGATTCTACCTCCACATATATATCAATGACAAAACTCACTTACATACCTTTCATTTTTTTGGTCACAAAGTAGATGACATGCACTTCTTCAAATACTAAATTTAACACGCATGCCAATTTAGTGGCTTGTTTCATTTTTTTTGTTCTTGACTCCTAATGTCTTGAGGGTAACTCAGTCAGCTACATAGGTTAAATGAAATGAGTGCATTTGTTGTTTGGTCCAATCGCAGACAGATAGGTCTTAGAGAATATCGGTGGTCTTTATAAAGAGGTAGGTATGTCAAATGGCTATCGTCAAGGACATACCACAGAGGCATGCTGGAAGAAGTGGTTCTAAGGTTGGCCAAACTTTCCAGAGTCAGCACTCATTTATTGCAAAAATAACTCTACTGAAATTTCATGATATCTTTTTTCTCAATAAATTTGTACATTTCTCTTTAATGAATTCAAATATAGCTATTTCTTCAGAATGAACATGGATCTTCGTGTTCTTTCATATGTGCCCTCAAAACACAGTGAAATAATTCATTTTATTATATTAATGGAGAACATTTTAATTTTTCAAAGAGTTCTTAAATTCTCAATAAGGTTCAAATTATGTAAAATCTGCTCTCCCTTGTTCATTCACATGCCCTTCTTTATCTAAGTCCTCTAGAATGTCACTTACTCAGCTGTCTGTGTCCTTGGAAGGCTGGACTGGTTTGCTGCTTTGTGAATCTAGATTGGACTTTGTTTTTCTTAGGTGAATGAGATTTACAAAAAATGACATTATTGTACTTCCCAGGAGAAGGCTGTCAGAGTAATTATAGTTTTTCTCTTCTCTCCTGTGGTAACCACAAATCAATGAGATATGTAAGGCCAAAGGAAAGATCTCAGGGCAGAAATGCCCATACATCCAAGAGATCCATATCCTTAGAAAACCTTCATACAGAGTCAGAAACAGTGAAACCATGGAAGGCTAACAAGAAAACTGTAATGCAAATAGTTCCTCAGGAAAACTGTGATGCAAATAATTCTTTACTGATCCATGCAAATGGCTCATCACACAGGAACAAATGAGTGGGTGTGCACAGAACAAAACAGAGTAAGCTTACAACATAATGCTTGGGGGTGGGGGTGCGGGGTGAGGAGCAGAGTAAGATGTACCACCCAATCCAATCTCCCTTTAATACCATATATATATATATATATATATATATATATATATATATATATGTGTGTGTGTATATATTTATATCCCATTTGAACAGATATTCAAACAATGCATAGTAAAGACTATTATTTGGCTTCGTGTGGTGTGGTAGGAGAGGAAAGGGATGTAGCACAAAGATAAAAGGAAATTTACAAAGTCAGAGTAGATTCTTATGATAATATCGCAAAAATGATAGCCATTAGTGACAATAGTCTTAAAATCACGGAGAACACTTCTGCCCAGGTACCAATCCCATTTCTCAAACCCACCTGGCTAGCTACAAAGGTCAGTCAGAGTTACTAAATAAGAGTCTCTTTAAATGTGGAAGGTATGGCTACTATCTCAAAATGTCTTCCATTACTTGAATGTGAAAAGCATTCACAAGTAATTACAACTTGTTAGAAATAAGATTTTTTTTTTAAAGGTCAAGAAACTATTCAAAATGAACCAGCACTGGAGAATCTTAGGAGCAGCACCTGCTGCGACTATGTAACTCTGAGAATCACTTTAAGAACACCTCACACAAAAAAAATCGACTATAGAAATTTATCTTTCACACCATGGATCTGATATAGGGGCTTTATTTTTTATAATTAATTAGTTTGTACCCTCATAATCTCATTCCTTCATTTATGTTTTTATTTAACTGAATCATATAGTGCAAATTTTCCTCCTATCCTGGTCAATCAGTTTTGCCATTTCTTGATACCCAGCTTTTAAATTATGCAGTAAACTGACCCTTTGTCAAATAAATTCTAATAGTTTGTTAGGCAAGAGAGAAAGGAGATAGGTAGCTTATCAGAATCTTTCACACTTAGTTTTGCTGAAAAAATTGCATGTACTGGAAACAAACTTTTCCTTATTGGATCTCATGTTTGTTTATGTTTTTGTTGTTTCATTTACTTTAATTTTTCTCTCGTATCTATACTCCTAGCAAAATTTCTCAGATTTTAGTAAGTACTTTAAGATAAAATATTTGATTTAATATTTTGTGACTTTCACTGCGGGGTAACTTAGTTACTTCCTATCATTAATGTCTATTCTAATGGACAATGGTCAATAATGTTTTATGTGGCTGAAATTGTTTCAAGACTTTTTAGATGTTTTACAAAATAGTATATTTTTGACTATCTTATGTATGATCCCAGAGTGTGGAAAAAGTGGACCTGGGATAAAGGAAACAAAGCAGACTCCCTGGTATAACTGATGGAAACAATAGAAAGAAACCAATCATGGTAGAGTCAGTGCCCCAAAGCAGCCATTCTGAAAATGTCCTTGTGAAGGCCAGAGTTCTGTTACTGTGTACCCTTTTCTGGAGCTATGTGTGATAATGTGACTGGAAATGAGAAGAGGTCCCTGGACTCCTGTGCTTGGGCCACCTGGACTGGCCAGTTCATCCTTATGCTTTCTCATATTTTACCTTACTCACTGAATTAGGTCCTTTAAAAATCATCCCCAACCCACCCACCAGGCTAGCTGGGCTGTACCCTATTTCCTGGGAATAAAGGAGTTCTGCCTTTTCTCCCTCTCATAAGTTTCAATTTCTACTTTCTAAAAGGTACGCTTAGTGGTCCATGAATTTCATTCTTTGAGTTCAGAAGGAATGAAACTAGAAGCCATTGGTGCAACTGAAGTCTTGAGTGACTATGAGCATCGAGAGCCCGGTTTCCTCCGTTAAAGCTGGTTTGTGCCAAGGGGATAGGTCCGCAAATTCAAACACACCCACTTTTCCTCCACCGAGGTTCTTGAGAGCTTCAGGACAGAGAATCTTTGAAAAATATACTATCAATACTTGGAAGGAGGCCTATGTCTGTATGCAATGTGAAAACTGGAGGTGTTTGGAGGGAAAATTACTTGTGATAATAATCTTTAAAGAATCTATGGATTCATGAATCACTGTTCTCAGGGATATGTATCATAAAGTGGGAGGTGTGAAACAGACATATTTCATAGAGTTACAATCCCATCTGTATGTGCTAATTAAATATACCTAATGCAATAATGCTTTGACCCTAGGCCAGACACTAGTTGTCCTATAAGTAGTAAAAGAAACACTTAGGGTTCACTTCAATGTCCGCACACCTCCCTGCTTTTCTAGAACCTTCCTTTAATCTCGATTCTTGAAATTATTTCCTACTGCAGTTAGTATGAAGTAAAAGATTGATTTGAAGTTCACCTGGATTTTAAAATCAATGATGTTTCCAAGTCTAACTTCAATTAAGGCATTTGGTTATTTTTTGTTAAATAAAAGATTGAAAATGTGTTTCTCATCAGTGTTTATATTACTTGTGAAATTAATTATTTTGCATGATTCATAAAAGTAATGCACTTGCTCATGTTTACTTTGTTCTGAGTGAGTAATCGTAACTTATTATTTTTCCATACATTTACCATTTGTTATTTTGTTCTTTGTTTTGCCTTATATAAGGTGTGGGACACATGATAATACAGTCTTCTTGGTTTTTTCTCTTTTCTCACTTTCAGTCCTTTAAAAATTCTATGTAGCCTCTCTCTCAGCTGGTCTCTCTCTCTCTCTTCCTCTCTGTCCCTCTCTGTTTCCTCTTCTCTGCCCCCCTATCTCTGCTCCCTTCCGTCTGCCTCACCCCTTCTCCAGGCCCTCACTTCCTCCCTTCCCCCCAAAACCTCTTTTATAGAAATAATGATCTATTTAAAACCATTTATCTTTACCCTGAAGTTTGTCCACTTCAATTTTCTTAGATTTCTGCATACTTAACTGTTATATTTTCTTATTTAAAATGTAGCTTTGATTTGATTTTATAATAATAGTTCAAGATTTTAAATAAATTATTGATTTCAATGTCTTCTCTATTTCTCAGCAAAACTCGTTTGCTGGAATATAAGCAGGCACCAATAATTTTAACTATTGGCTCTTTTTACTTCCAGAATTTCTATTCATTATTTTCTAAATTTGCATACTACACTTTATTGATTCCTTTTTTCTTTTTTGTTCAAATATTTTGTTTTTGTTTTTCATCAGTTTTCAGCTTGAGTTTGATAATTTCAGTATCTCTTTCTTGTCTTTGGCATGGATCTCATTGGAGAAAATTCTTAGGATTAATTGAGATCCAATTTAACAGCTTTCTCAGTGAGAAAGTTCAGTCATTTTAGTTAGGAGCCTACAAGTTCAAAGAAGCAAATTGTTGTTACTTTTTATATGTCAAGGTCACTCTGTCACTTAGATGACAAAAACCTGGATCTCTATTGAGGATGAAATCAAGTCATTCTAGGTTACTTGTATCACAAAATTCTAGCCCAACAGAATTCCAGCTTTATTGGGGAAGTTTCAATAACTTTACTTTGTGCAGTTTCTGGGATTATGTTTTTACCTGTTTTTCACTTGAAATGTCCCCAACAAACACAAGTCAATTTCTCAACAGTTTGTATAAGCTGATCCACAACCAAACAAATAAATGAATAAACAATAGTAAAATAAAACAAAACAGCTTCTAAAGACAGCTTTGAATATCTAAATTGTTTTCCTTATTTGATTTTAAGTTAATAATGGACAACATTTTGTTGATGATTGTGTAAGAAGTTTTAGAAAGATTTGTTGAACTTATACAATCTTGTATAAGGACAAATAGAATAATTAAACACATGGTTTTCATGTGGCTATTTCTTTTGATAACCTTTTTCTGATAAAATTCATTGGTCCTGTCTTAGAATAAAATGAAATTATGACAATTATGAAAAGAACAGTGCTACTAAGTTATTCTGCACACAGAAAAGCTCAATAAACTTTAATGGAGATCACCTTTAAGCTCATTTAATTAAGTTCTAAAAGTTATGAACAAAAAGAAATTCATAAGCGGGCTGCCAACAGCTCTGTCTGGGATAATGTCACAAAAGTATGCTTATAGTTCTATACATAAAAATTACTATAGTTTATAATTGTAAAAATATATTAATAGCCTCAATGATATTCTTTCTTCATTATAGAAGGCAATTTTGCCTGATGAATATATAACAAAGAGTATAAAGGCACACTAACTTAACAATTTTATGAAATACAATCTAATACATCCAAGTGAAATTGGATTCTCTCTCCATTCAGGTTACATATTAAGTTTCAGATACTCAGAACAACACATGCATTTCAAATCTTTTCCTAGCTATGTGGAACCCCTAACATGCAGTTTCACTTTGGCTTTTAAACCTGACTTATTATCTATGTAAATACTCAGTATGTAAAACAAGTAATCTAATAACTTATTACGGAAGAGCTGGTTGGTAGTGCAAACTATGCTTTTATTATTCAAACAGAGTTATGTTTGATGTTTCTGAATTCTGAATTAAGCAACAACTTGAATTTTCGTACTCTACAAAACACTTGAAAGTTAAAGTTATGATCACTATCCCTCTTTTAACTTCCAAAACAACATTTATCCTTCTTAATTCAAGATGGAGTCTGTGTTAATGACTTACAGATAAAAATTCAAAAGTGTAACAGAAAAAATATTTGACATCTATGTTAAGATTTTTACCCTGATTTTCAAATTTTCTTTTTTCTTTTAATTAATTAATTTATTAATTTTTGATACTTTATTTACATTTCCAATGTTTCCCCTTTTCTGGGTCTCCTCTTTGGAAACCCCCTATACCCTCCCTCTCCCCGCCTCTGTGAGGGAATTCCTCTTCCCACCTACTCGCCCACCCATCCCCATATTCCCATCTTGACATTCCCCTTTACTGGGGCCTCTAACACCCTCAGGCCCAAGGGCCTCTCCTTTCTCCCTGATGGCCATGGAGGTCATCCTCTGCCACATACGTAGTCCGAAACATGGGTCAATAGATGTGTATTCTTTGGTTGGTGGTCCGAACTCCAGGACCACCGGGGGAGGGGGTCAGGCCCATTGATGCTCTTGCTCCCTCCATGGGGCTACAAATACCCTCAGCTCCTTCAGACCTTCCTCCAACCCCTCCATCTGGGACCTCACTCTTAGTCCAGCGGTTACTGTTAATTGAAACTTGGACATTCTGAACTTTTGGGCTAATATCCGGTTATCAGTGAGTACATACCATGTTCGTTCTTTTGTGACTGAGTTACCTCGCTCAGGATGATATTTTCAAGTTCCATCCATTTGCCTGCAAATTTCATTAAGTCATTGTTTTCAATAGCTGAGTAGTACTCCATTGTGTAAATGTACCACATTTTCTGTATCCATTCCTCTGATGAGGGACATCTGGTTTGTTTCC
>JAPYYD010002423.1:0-16079 GCA_028551405.1 Uromys caudimaculatus | reverse complement strand
ATTTGTGGGTCACAGATTTGTGGCTGTTTTGTTGTCTCCATCAGTAGTCTTGACCAGTTACAGGAGGTGACTGGTTCCTGATCCATATGCCCTATTGTAAGAATTCCTAGCTAGGAACACTCTCATAGATTTCTGGGAGTTTCCATTTTCCTGTGTTTCTAGCTCATCTCAGAGATTCTCCACAGCCACGGATTCCACTTTTCTCTCCCTTCATCCTCCCCACACCTGATCCCTCTGGTTCCCATCCACAATTTCTCTCTCACACAGTTCTCTCCATCTACTGCTGATGGCTACTTTATTTCTCCTTCTTAAGATTCAAGCCTCCTCTGTTGGGTCTTCCATTTTAGTTTCTTTGGGTCTATGAATAGCATGGTTATCCTGGCTAAGATTCACTCATGAGTACATGCCACATTTGTCTTTCTGGGTCTGGATTTTGCCTGCAAATATCTTTCTTTCTTTCTTTCTTTCTTTCTTTCTTTCTTTCTTTCTTTCTTTCTTTCTTTCTTTCTTTCTTTCTTTCTTTTTTTTTTTTTTTTTTTTTTTGGTTTTTCGAGACAGGGTTTCTCTGTATAGCCCTGGCTGTCCTGGAACTCACTCTGTAGACCAGGCTGGCCTCGAACTCAGAAATCCACCTGCCTCTGCCTCCCAAGTGCTGGGATTAAAGGTAAGAGCCACCACTGCCTGACTTTCTGCAAATTTCTTGATGTCATGTCACTTAATAGCTGATTAGTATTCTGTTGTATAAATGTACCATATGTTCATTATCCGTTCTTCAGTTGAGGACATTTAGGTTGTTCCAAGTTTCTGGCTATTACTAATAAAACCATGAACATAGTTAAAGCACTGTCCTTATGCTATGGTAGAGCATCCTTTCAGTATATGGAGAGTAGTAGTATAATCAGGTCTGAGAGAATTATTTCCAGTTATTTGAGAAAGCACTGAATTGATTTCCAGACTGGTTGTACAAGTCTGCATTCCCACCAGCAAAGGAAAAGTGTTCTCCTTGTTCCACATCCTAGCCAGTATTAACTGTTGCCCTTCTAAAGGGTATAAAATGAAATCCCAGAGTTATTTTGATTTGGGTTTCCATGATGACTAAGGATGTTGAACATTTCTGTAAGTGCTTCTCAGTCATTATATATTCCGTGGAAAATTCTATTAAGCTATGTTCCCCATTTTTTAAAATCAGGTTATTTGGTCTGTTGGTGTCTAATTTTTTTAGTTCTTTATATATTTTGCATATCAGCCCTCTTTTAAGATGTAGGGGTGGTGCAGATCTTTACCCAATATGTAGGCTGCTCTTTTGTCATCTTGACAGTATCCTTTTCTGTACAGGAGCTTTTCAGTTTCATGAGGTCCCATTTATGAATTTTTGATCTTCGTGGCTGAGATGTTGGGTCTTTGCATGAAGTTGTCTTCTGTACAACTGGCTTCAATGCTATTCCCCACTTTCTCTTCTATTAGATTTAATGTATTTAGGTATAGGTTAAGGAATTTGAATACTCAGACTTGAGTATTGTGCAGGTTGATAGATATAGATCTATTTGCCTTCTTCTACAGGCAGACATCCAGTTAGACCAGCAGCTTTGTTGAAGATGTTTTCTTTTATTTCATTGTATGGTTTTACCTTCTTTGTCAAAATCCAATGTCCATAAGAGTGCCTGTTTATTTCAGGGTCATCAATTTGAATTCCAACCTGTCTGTCTTGATACTAACCATTCAGTGTTTACTACTATTGCTCTCTAGTACCACATGATATCAGAGATGGTGATAATTCCAGAACTTTTATTGTACCAGATTGTTTTAGTTATCCTGGGTTTTTTGTTTTTCCGTATGAAGTTAAGAATTGTTACATCAAGGTCTGTAAAGAATTGTGTTGGATTTTTATGGGAAGTTCATTAAATCTATACGTTTCTCTTGGTATGATGGCCATTTTCACTAGGTTGAACCTACCAATCCACGAGTATGAGAGATCTTTCCATGTTTCTGATATCTTCATCAATTTCTTTCTTCAGAAACTTAAGGTTCTTGTCATATAGGCTTTACACTTGCTTGGTTAGAGTTACACCAAGATATTTTGTATTTGTAACTATGGTAAAGGTGGTGTTTCCCTAATGTCTTTCTAAGCCCATTCATCATTTGAATAAAAGAGGGCTACTGATTTGTGTGTGTGTGTGTGAGTTTTGTATCCAGCCTCTTTGCTGGAGGTGTTTATCAGCTGCAGAAGTTCTCTTCTAGAACTTTTGGGGTCTCTTATGTATATTATCATGTGATCTGTGAATAGTGATACTTTGATTTCTTCCTTTCCAGTTTTTTCCCCCTTGAAACCCTTTAGCTATTGTTCTAGCTAGAATTATAAGTACTGTGATGAGTAGATAGGGAGAGAGTGGACAGTCTGACTTGTCCCTGGTTTTAGGGAGATTGCTTTATATTCCTATCCTTTTAATTTGACATTGGCTATTGTCTTACTTGTGTTGCTTCTATTATGTTTACATATCCAACTTGTATCCTGATCGATCCAAGACCTTCAACATAATAGGGTGAAAGATTTTGTCAAAGGCTTTTAAGCATCTAGTGAAATGACCATGTGATTTTTTTCTTTAAGTTAATTTTTGTGGTGGATTACATTGATGGATTTTCATATGTTGAACTACCCTTGCATCGCTGGGATGAAGCCTACTTGACAATGGTGGATTATGGGTGGATTATGTCTTTGATATTTTCGTGGATTCAGTTTCCAGTAATGAGTATTTTTGCACAAATGTTCATAAAGAATGTTAGTGTGAAATTCTCCTTTTCTGTTGAGAGTTTGTATAGTTTAGGGATCAGGGAGACTCTGGCCTCACAGAATTAGTTTGTCAATGATCCTTTTGTTTCTATTTTGTGGAATCATTCAAGGATTATTGTCAGCAGCTCTTCTTTGAAAGTATGGTAAAATTCTGCACTAAAAGCATCTGCCCTTGAGCTTTTTTTGGTTGGGAGATTTTTAATAACTACTACTATTTTTTTAGGGGTTATAGGACTAGACAGTCAACCTGATATTGATGAAACTTTTGTAAGTTGTATTTTTCTAGAAAATCATCCATTTCATTTGAATTTTCCAATTTTGTAGAGTACAGGTATTTTTTTTTTTTTTAAGTAAAAGCAAATGATTCTTTAAATTTCATTGATGTCTATTTTCATGTATCCCCTTTTATTTTTGATTTTGTTAATTTGGATACTGCCTCAATGCCTTTTAGTTAGTTTGGCTAAAGATTGGTCTATCTTGTTGATCTTCTCAAAAATAAAAAAACAAAACAAAACAAAAAAAAACAAAAAACCTTTTGTTTTAGTTGATTCTTTGTACTGTTCATTTTATTTCTAATTGATTGATTTCAGCCCTGAGTTTGTTTATTTCCTGTTGTCTACTCCCCTTAAGTATGTTTGTTTTCTTTCTAGAGGTTTCAGGTGTAATTGCTAGTATGAGAACTGTCTAATTCTTTATGGAAACACTTAGTGCTGTGAATTTACCTCTTAGCACTGCTTTCATGGTATCACATAAGTTGGGGTATGTTCCACTTTCATTTTCATTGAATTCTGGAAAGTCTTTAATTTCTTTATTTCTCCCCTGACCCACTGATCATTGAGTAGAGAGTTGTTGGGTTCCCATGAGGTTGTGGCTTTCTGTTGTTTGTATTGTTGTTAAAGTCCAGTTTTAATATAATGGTCTGATAAAATACAGGGATTTATTTCAATTTTCTTATATCTGTTGAGGTTTGACTTGCAACCAACTACATGGTCAATTTTGGAGAAGGTTCCATGGGGTCCTGAGAAGCAGGTATATCCTTTAGGTTTGGGTTAAATGCTCTGTAGATATGTTAGGTAGATTTGATTAATTACTGTTTGTCTCATTGACCTGTCTTTTGGGGAAAGTAGAGTGTTGAAGTCTCCCACTATTAATGTGTGATATTTGAGGTATGATTTAAACTTTAGTAATATTTCTATTAAAAATGTGTGGCCTTACATTTGGGGCATAGAAAGTCATAATTGAAACACCCAATTGGTAGATTTTTTTGAGTATGAAGTGTCCTTCCATAATTTTTTGTTGAAAGTCTATAAAATATTAGGATGGCTACAGTACTTGCTCCTTGGTCTATTTGCTTGGAAAATCTTTTTCTAGCCCTTTTCTCTAAGGTAATTCTATCTTTTCTGTTGAGGAGTGTGAGGAGCAGAATGACAGATCTTGCTTTAACTCCATTCTCTTAGTCTGTGTCTTATTATTGTGAAATTGAGTCTACTGATGTTAAGAGATATTGATGACCAATGATTGGTAACTCCTGTTTTGATGTTGGTGGTGATATGTGTGTGTGTGTGTGTGTGTGTGTGTGTGTGTGTGTGTGTGTGTGTGTGCAAGCGCTTGTGTGCTTGTTTGTTTCCCAGCTTTTGGTTTTACAGGTGTGGAATCTTTATTTTATGCAGTTTCTTGTGTGTAGTTAACCTGCTTGTGTTGGCGTTTTCCTTTTAATATCTTCTTTAGGGCTGTATTTGAGGATAGATATTGTTTAAATTTCATTTTGTCATGGAAGGTCTAGCTTTCACCATCTATAGAGATGCAAAGTTTTACCTGGGTGTAGTGGTATGGGCCAGCGATCTCTGGTCCCTTAGAGTCTGAAAGACATTTGTGAAATACCTTCTAGCTTTTAAAGTCTGTGACATTTAGTGTCTTGATTTTTATGTGGCAGGAAGATATTTTTAATGATCTATTTGGTGTTCCTTTGGCTTCTCAAATGTTTATATATATGTTTATATATTTTTAGGTTAGGAAAATTTTCTTCTATGATTTTGTTGAAAATGTTTTCTGGGTCTTTGAGCTAGGAATCATTTCCTTCTTCTATTCCTAATTTTCTTAGGTTTGACCTTTTCATAGTGTCCCAAATTTACTGGAAGTTTTGTGTCAGAACCTCATTAGATTTAACATTTTCTATAACCAATACATCCATTTCTTCTATTGTATCTTTGACATCTGAAATTCTCTTTTCCATTTCTTGTATTATGTTAGAGGTGTGTCTGTGGTGTCTGTTCTCTCTCTGTCTCTCTCTCTCTCTCTCTCTCTCCCTCTCTCTCTCTCTCTTTGAGACAGGGTTTCTTGGTATAGCCCTGGTTGTCCTGGAACTCACTCTGTAGATCATGTGGTTGCTGGGAACTGAACTCAGGACCTCTGGAAGAGCAGTCAGTGCTCTTAACCACTGAGCCATTTCTCTAGCACTTCCTGTGTTCCTTTAAGGGATTTATACATTTCCTCTTAATAGTTGTCTATCATCTTCATAAAATTGGTTTAAGGTAATTTTTCTGTGCTTCACCTACATTAGGATATCTAGAGCTACTGTAGTAGGATATCTAGGATTTGGAGGTACCCTTTTGCCCTGTCTCTTATTGGTTGTGTTCTTATGCTTAACTTTAGCTATTGGTTGTGTCTGGTGCCAGTAAGCCTCCTGAAGAGCAGGCAGATTTGTGGGCCAACATATGAAGTACAGGGGGCAAGGTACAGTTTGCTCTGCTTTGTGTGGCCTTAGGGGACCTGGCAGGAAAGAGGCCTTGGGCAGGGACCTACCTGAATGTTTCAGATGCTAAGAGGCCTGCAGAAATGCAGGTAGAGCCATGGACAGACTGGAAAATAGAGCTCAGTGGACAGGGTATGACTGGGTGTGCCCCAGGGTGATCTGGCATGCAGGTGACTTCGGGGGAGACGGGATATTTTTTCAGACACTGTACTTTTGGTGCATTTGAATTTGTAAAGACTGTGAAACTTTTAGTTATTCATATTTTATATTTGTGATATTTATTAACCTATGAACTTAAGGGATGAATCGCTCAAATCCACCAGCCAAATGTGGAAGGTTATATCTCAAAAAGTGTTTTTGTGTCTAGTTGGCAAGGTTCAATTAAGCTGAATAATTATATTTCAACTGACATGTTGACTAGAGTCATCTGAGAGGAAATAACCCCTGTTGAGAAAATGCCTTCAAAAGCTTGAGTTGTAGGCAAGCCAATAGAGAATTTTCTTAGTTATTAATGGAGACAATCCAGCCCATTGTTGGTGGTGCTATCCCTGGGCTGGTGTTCCTGGTTTCTATAAGAAAGCAAGCTACTTAGAGCAAGCAGGTAAGTAACACCTTTCCATGGCCTCTGCATCAGCTCTTACTTATAGGTTCCTGTCCTGTTTTTCGGTCTAAAATTCTTTAATGATGAAATACAGTGTGGAAGTGTAAGCCAAATAAATCCTTTTCTCCCCAACTTGTCTTTGGTTATGACCTTTCACCACAACAATGGAATCCCTGAGATTGTATGGTATATGTGTAGGTGTGGGTGTGAGATTGTGTGTGAGTGTGTATGGTCTTACCACATGGTTCAAAGTGGCCTAGAACCTGTTATGTGGAACAGACTGGAAAACAAAAATACCACATCTTTGCATCCTGAGTACCAGGATGAAAGGCATATTCTGCCAGGATTGGGGCATCCTTTTTGTTTGCTTGCTTTTGTTTTACATGTTTGGATTTATTTAGGTGTTCTCCACTACTACGGCTGGTCTGGAACTACTTATCCCCTGGCTCTTCACCTACCCACCATATTCTGGGAATAGAAGCCAGAGCTACCAAGTCTGAAAGATTATGTTTAGTAACTTAATCAAATAGAAAACCTTTAGTGACATTCTTGGATATTGATTTGTGTTTGTTGAATTAGCGTTTCCTTGCGTGTCCTTTCTTGGAAGTTTCCCCAGGATCCATCAGGATGACAGTTTATGTCCCACCCACATTCCTGGAGCTGATATGGAAGAAGGCACTGGAGGATGAGGCCTTGGAGGAACTGCTCATGAGGCTCTTACCAGCACTGTTCAAGGAGGCTTTCAATGACAGATTCACTAAGGTTGTGAAGGCTCTGGTGGCAGCCTAACCTTCCCTCTACCTCCCTGAGGTGCCTTGATATAAGACTCCAGAAGGAGCGGGCAGTGGTGGCACACGCCTTTAATCCCAACACGTGGGAGGTAGAGACAGGCAGATTTCTGAGTTCGCGGCCAGGCTGGTCTACAGAGTGAGTTCCAGGACAACCAGGGCTATACAAAGAAACCCTGTCTCAAAATACCAAAAAAAAAAAAAAAAAAAACTCCAGAAGGAAATATTTCAGGCTATGCTGGGTGGATTATATGTCCTGTTGACACAGAAGGTTCAATTTAGGTAAGCATGACCCATGTAGCATCAAGTGGAGGACACTGAGATTCAGGGAAACAGTACACTGAGTCTAGCAGTATGGGGTCAGATGTAGATCAGAAGATTTCAGTAGCATCAGCTTGGAAGACTGCAGAAGCCTTGACTGCTGTTGTTCTCTGATGACAAAGTACAGTTCGGGATAGAGTGAAGACATAGAAAAGATGTAGGCACAGTAGAAGGAGCCTGACCTTGACTCTCCCTCAGGCACTTAGTAGTATCAGGTCTAAAGTAACTGAATGGAATCAAGTCAGAGAGCTATGGAGGCAGCTCAGAAAAAGGCATTGCCTGGCACCATGAGGACTTATCAGTCACTCAGCACTGGGAGAAAAACAAAATGCTGACTAGACCAGATAGGAGAAAGGAAGAACTAACATTAGAGATGTGTAACACAGCTGACTCCATGGAAGGTCATCTCGTGTCCACTGACACTTCACCTCTTACCCATAGGAGGTGGAAACTTCGAGTACTTGATATGCAGAATGAGCACCATGACATTTGGGATGTATGGACTGGAAGCAAAGGAGTTTGCTGCTCAGCAGAGACCAAGAACAAGAAGTGAGTAGAGGAGCCAGAGCTGGAAACTGTACAAAGCCAGCTGTGAAGGTGATAACTGCTGATGTCTGCTTTAGAGGACTTGAGGATAAATGGGGAACATACTTCTTGGATTGGGCCTGGGAGAGAAAGGGTTGCTTACAATTCCAAAGGTAAAAGTTGACATTTTCATCTGTCAAAGGCCAGCTTTGACATCCAGGGTAAACTGAGGCTGGACACAGAAGTGGTGGCTGATCACTCAGCAGACTTTTCTCTGAGGGAACAAAGATTGATTCTCTGGGGTTGGCAAGAAGCAATCTGTGGCCAGCAAAATACAACTTGAGGCTAGCAAGAAGGGTTGAGGGATCACAAACAGTCACACACAAACACATTTGGTAGATGGAGTAAGCTTCAACAACCTCCAACTTCACACATATACACACACACACACATACGCACACGCACACACACACACACACACACACACACACACACACACACACACACACATTTGATGGGTGGAACAAAGCTCCAACAGTTTTTTTCTCCCAAGGCTTATATATCCCAGCAATATCCCAAGCCTTACAAAATAACAATGTACTTACACTCTATTGCCTTTAAGTACAAAGTTGCAATGAGTATATTAAGAAAAAACATGTTTCCCAATACCTCATATGATCAAATATTTAATGTATTATGGATAAAACAATTTTCCCTAGAACCCATGTACATTTGTAACTAAGCTTCTTGTTATAGATCAGCAAAGGTAAGCAAACAAAGGGTTTTTTTTTTTCAGCCAGTTTCTTTTACAAACAGGCTAAAATTTGTGGCTAAAAGTAATCTTACAAAATTTTCAAGAGCATCACAAATCTAAACTTCTATATAAAAAAACCATTCATTTGTACTTTAAATCCTCAGAGTGTACTTCTACTCATTAACAATTTCTTATTAAATCACATCAGGAAACTGAGGACAAATGTGAGTAAAAGAAATTAATCAACTTAATCACCAGCCCAAGTTTAGCAAGAGAGGCACATAAGCTAGTGCCTGGTATCAACTCATCTTGTCACATGAAGTCCCTGCAGGACTAGGCACATCTCCCACTGAGGCCAGACAAGGCAGCCCAGTTAGTGGAACAGGTTCCACAGGCAGG
Organism: Uromys caudimaculatus; assembly: GCA_028551405.1. NCBI lineage: Eukaryota > Metazoa > Chordata > Mammalia > Rodentia > Muridae > Uromys > Uromys caudimaculatus. The sequence goes on along the minus strand of JAPYYD010002423.1, from coordinate 7,151 downwards.
CAACAGAGGAACAGCCCAGCTCCCATTCTTGTGGGAACCACAGGAAGACCAAGCTGCATATCTGCCACATATTTGGGAGGTGGGGTGGAGGTTGGTCCAGCCCATGATTCAGTTGGAGATTCAGTTTCTAGAAGCCTCAAAGGGTGGAGGTTAGTTCATCCTGTTGGTCTTCTTATGAAGTCCTTATCAACTCCAGGTCCTTTCCCCAACTCATCCACAAGATGCTCAGTGATCTGTCAGATGTTTGGCTGAGTCTCTGCATCTGTTTTTATCAGCTGCTGCGTGGAGCCTCTCAGAGGAGAGTTAATACTAGGCTTCTATCAGCAAGCATAACAGTATCATCAATAATGTCATGGATCAGTACTTGTCTATGGCATGGGTGTCAAGTTGGGCCAGTCATTAGCTGGCCATTCCCTCAGTCTGTGCTCCATCTTTGTCCCTGCACATCTTGTAGGCAGGACATATTTTGGGTCCAAGTTTCTTTGAGTGCATTACTGTCCTTATCCCTCTACTGGGAGTTCTGCCTGGCTAGAGGAGGTAGCCTCCCCAGACTCCCACTGCTAGGAGTCACCCTCCTACACTACCTTGACCCTCCTCCATCCCAAGTCTCTGGCTGCCCTAGAGATGTGCCCCTAACCTCCCACCTACCTGCTGCAGATTTCTATTCTCTTTCTGCCCTGCTCTCCCTACACCTCATCCTCTCACTAGGATACCCTCCCCATCCTCTCTCCCATCGAGTTCCCTCCCTTCATCCACCTTTGACGTCCATTTTATTTCTCCTCCCGAGCGAGGTTAAGCATCCTCCTTAGTCTCAGTTTGTTGTTTGGCTTCTTTGAGTCTGTGGATTTTAGTATGGTTATCCTGTACTTTAGGGCTAGTATCCACTTATAAGTGAGTACATACCATGCGTGTCCTTCTGGGTATGTCTAGATCACCTCACTCAGGATGATCTTTTCTTCTTCGATTTGTTTTCCTGCCAGTTTCATGATATCAATGTTTTTAATCACTGAGTATTTGATTGTGTAAATGAACGACATTTTCCTCAACCATTCTTCACTTGAGGGACACCTGGGATGTTTCCAGGTTCTGGCTATTATAAATAAATCTGCTATGGACATAGTTGAGCAAGTGTCCTTGTAGTATAGTGGAGCATCTTTTGGGTATAGGCCCAGGAGTGGTATATCCGGGTCTTGTGGTAGAACTATTACAAGTTTTCTGAGAAAACTGCCAAAGAGGGGTTATACAAGTTTGCATTCTCACCAGCAAAAGAAGACTGCTCATTTTGCTCCACATCCTCACAACCATGTGCTCTTCCTTGAGGTTTTAATCTTTTGACTAAAATCATTGAACATCTCTAAGTGTATTTCAGCCATTTGAGTTTTTTTGGATGAATTCTGTTTACCTCAGTACCCAATTTTGTAATTGAGTTATTTGATTAGTTGGTGTCTTGACTTCTTGAGTTCTTTATATATTTTGGATATGAGGACTGTCAGAAGAAGGGTGGGTAAAAATTTTATTTCCCATTTTGTAGGCTTTCATTTTTGTGCTATGGATGGTGTCCTTTGCCTTACAGAAGTTTTCAGTTTCATGAGGTCCCATTTATTAATTGTTGATCTTAGTGAATAAGCTATGAATGCGCTCTTCAGAAAGTTGTCTCCTGTAGAAATGTGTTCCAGGAAATTTCCCATTTTCTCATCTATTAGATTTAGTGTATCTGGTTTTATACTGAGATCTTGGACTCACTTAGACTTGAGTATTTTGCAGGATGATAAATATAGATCTATTTATATTCTTCTACATGCAGACATTAACTTAGACCAGCACCATTGTTAAAGATCCCTTTTCCATTGTCTGGTTTTGGCTTTTTCAAAAACCAAGTGTCCATAGGTGTGTGGGTCTTAATTCCATTGATCAACCTCTCTGTCTCAGTACCACCATGCAGTTTTTATTACTACTGTTCTGTAGTACCACTTGAAGTAAGGGATGGTGATAACTCCAGAAATTCTTTTATTGCACAAGATTGTTTTAACTATGCTGTGTTTTTTGTTTGTTCATTTATGAAATTGAGAATTGTTCTTTCAAGGTCTGTAAATAATTGGGCTGGAGTTTTGATGGGAATTGCATTGAAATTAGATTGCTTTTGGTAAGATGGCCATTTTCACTATGTCAATCCTACTGATCTGTAGAGTAAAGTCATGACCCCCAGCATGCTATCTTCGAGGTGACATAAGGATTTCTGTAAATCTCAACATACTGGGACATGGAGAAGGCATACTTTCTTAACGTGGAATCCCTGATGTTTGGCCAATTTAGCTTCATTCCTAAAGAAGTGGCCTTCATGATCATTTTCTCATGAGAATCTTACTTTGTTTTTAATTAAACTAAGCAACACCTAAAAGGGGTGGAGTGCTGACAGATTTCTCAGTCTGCAAGGAGGTTTGGGTGACCTTGAGCCTGGATAAGTTATTCTTGAAATATGGAAGCTGTTGAGAATTAGAAGCTATAGGAAATCTTTATTCTGGTTTCCTATAAAAGATTCTTGAACATTCAATAAACTATGCATTGGCACACTGTTGTTATGCATCCATTGTGTACTGATTAATGTAGCTCTACCTTTGGGACCCCGATGCAATAGATATTGATTCCAACTCATGAGCATGGGAGATCTTTCCATGTTCTGATATATTCCTCATTTTCTTTCTCCAAAGACTTGAAGTTCTTGTCATACAGGTCTTTCACTTACTTGGTTATAGAAAGATATTTTATGTTACTTGCAACTATTGTGAAGGGCATTGCTTGCCTAATTCCTTGTTTTTAAGAGGTTTATCATTTGTATAAAAGTAGGTTACATATTGTTTATTTCATTTTCTGTCCAGCTGTTTTGCTGAAGGTGTTTTTCAGCTATCAGAGTTCTCTGGTAGAAGATTTGGGGTCATATACATATGGTATCATAGCCTTTGTGAATAGCAGTACTTTGACTTTCTCTTTTCTTTTTTTTTTTTTTTGGTTTTTCGAGACAAGGTTTCTCTGTATAGCCCTGGCTGTCCTTAAACTCATTCTGTAGACCAGGCTGGCCTCGAACTCAGAAATCCACCTGTCTCTGCCTCCCAAGTGCTGGGATTAAAGGCGTGTACCACCACTGCCTGCCTGACTTTCTCCTTTCAATTTGTATCCTTTTAAACTCCGTTACTTGTCTTATTGCTCTAGCTAAGACTTCAAGTACTACATTAGAGAGACAGGGAGAGGGTGGACAGCCTTGTCCCTGATTTTAATGGAAATGTTTTAATTTTCTCTCTTTTTAGATTGATGTTGGTTATTGATTTGCTGTATATTGTCTGTATTGTATTTAAGTATGTGCCTTGTATCCCTAATCTCTCCAAGACCTTCAACACAATACAATGTTGGATTTTGTCAAAGTCTTTCCCAGCAGCAGGTAATTTTTTTCCCTCAGTGTGCTTATATGGTACAGTATATTGACGGATTTTTGTATTTAAACCATCCCTGCTTCCCTGATATGAAGTCTACTTGGATATTGTGGATTATGTCTTTGATTTCTCCTTGGTTTTGGTTTGCTGATATTGAGTACTTTGCATCAATCTTCATAAGAGAAATGTGTCTGAAATTTTCTTTCTTCGTTGAGGCTTCAGGCTGGTTCAGGTATCAGGATGACTCTGGCCTCATAGATTCAGTTTGGCAATGATCCTTCTGTTTCTATTTTGTGGAAAAGTTTGAAGAGTATTGGTATTTTCTGTTCTTGGAAAGTCTGATAAAATTCTGCACTAAAACCATCTGCCCCTGGCCTACTTTTGGTTGTGAGATTTTACTGACTTCTTTCTATTTTCTTGGGGGTTTGTCTTAGAGTTTTACTGCTGTGAACAGATACCATGACCTAGGCAACTCTTATAAGGAGAACATTTAATTGGGGCTGGCATACAGGTTCAGAGGTTCAGTCCATTATTATGAAGGCAGGAGCATGGCAGCATAAAGGCAAAGCTGAGAGTTCTACATCTTAATATGAAGGATGCTAGTGGAAGATTAGCTTGCAGGTAGATAGGATGAGGGTCTTAAAGCCCACAATCCAACAAGGCCACACCTACTCCAACAAGAGCAACCTTCTAATAGTGCAAACCCCTGGGCTGAGCATATACAAATTATCCCATTATTATAGGACTAGATCACTTACCTGATCTTGATTTAACTTTGTAAGATTTGTCTGTCTAGAAAACCATCCATTTCATTAAATATTCCAATTTTGTGGAATACAGGCTTTTGAAGCAAGACCTAATGATTCTTAGAATTTCCTCAGTGTCTGTTATGTCTCTCTTTTCATTTCCGACTTGTTAATTTGGGTGCTGTCTCTCTGCCTTTTAGTTTGGCTAAGGGTTTGTCTATCTTGTTGAATTTCTCTAAGAACCAGCTCTTTGTTTCATTGATTCTTTATATTCTCTTTGTTTCTAATTGATTATTTCAGCCCTATTTTGTTTTTTGTTTTTTTTCCCGATGTCTACTCCTCTTAGTTGTGTTTGATTCTTTTTAAATAGAACTTTCAGGTGTACTTTAAATTGCTAGTATGAGAACTCCTCAATTTTTTTTTATGAAGGCACTTTGTGCAATGAACTTTCCTCTTAGGACTGCTTTCACTGGCTCCAATAAGTTTGGATATGTCCTGCCTTCATTTTCATTGAATTATAAAATGTCTATAATATCCTCATTTCTTCCCTGATCCAGTAACAATTGAGTATAGTTTTGTTCAGTTTCCATAAGGTTGTTATTTCTGTCATTGTCCAGCTTTAATCCATTGTGGTCTGATAGGATAAAAGCTGTTATTTCACTCTTATCTGTTGGGGCTTGCTCTATAACTGACTTTATGGTCAGTTTTGAAATAGGTAATATGAGGTGCTGAGAAGAAGATATACTCTTTTGGGTTTGGGTGAAATGTTCTTTAGATGTCTCTTAGGTCTGTTTGATTCATAACATCAGTTTCATTATTTCTGTTTAGTTTCTAGGTGACCTGTCCATTGGTGAGAGTGGGATGTTGAAGTCTCCACGGGATTTGATGTGTGACTTAAGCTTTAGTAATGTATGTTTTATGAATATGGATGCCCTTGCATTGGGAGCATAAATGTTGAAAATTGAGACATCATCTTGGTAGGTTTTTCCTTGACAAATATGAAGTATTCTTCCACACCTCTTTTAATTAAAGTTAGTTGAAAGTCTGATTGGATATTACAATGGCTTTCCAGCTTCTTTTTTGGTCTTTTTGCTCAAAAAAATTTCCAGGCCTTTAGTCTGAGTTAATGTCTATCTTTGTTGCTGGGCTAAATTTCTTATATACAACAGAATAATAAATCCTATTATATATACATTTTGTTAATGTATTTTAATTTAAGTGAACTGAGTTCATTGATGTTGACAGATATTAATGACCAATGGATGTTAATTCCTATTATTTTGATCATGGTGGTGGTGGTGGTGGTGGTGGTGGTGGTGGTGGTGGTAGTGGTGGTGGTAGTGTGGTCTGTGTGTGTGTGTGTGTGTGTGTGTGTGTGTGTGTTGGTGTGAAATTATTTCTTGGGTGTACTTATCCTCCTTCTGTTGGAGTTTTTCATCTAGTATCCTCTGTAGAGCTGGATTAGCAGAAAGATATTGTTTAAATTTGGTTTTGTCATGTAATAGCTTGTCTTCTCTGTCCATGGTGATTGAAAGTTTTGCTGGGCATAGTAGTCTGGGCTGGTATTTGTGACCTCTTACAGACTGTAAGACATCTCCCCAAGCCATTCTGGCTTTTCAAGTCTTATCTGAGAAATCTCCTGTACTTTTAATTGGTCTGCACTTTTTATGTTACTTGGCCTTTATCCCTTGTAGCTTTTACTATTCTTTCTTTGTTCTGTGCACATAGTGCCTAATTATTATGTGACAGAAGGAGGGATTTTTGCCAATCTATTTGATGTTCTGTAAGCTTCTTATATATTTATAGGCATCCAATTCTTTAGTGGGAGTAAATTTTCTTCTATAAATTTGTTGAAGATATTTTCTTGGCCTCTGAGTTTGGAATTTTCTCCTTCTATACCTATTATTCTTAGGATTGGTCTTTTCATAGTGTCCCCAAATTCCTGGAATTTTTTTTTCTTAGAAACTTTGTAGATTTATCCTTTTTGTTGATCAATCAATTTCTTATATCTTCTCCTGAGATTCTCTCTTCCATCTCTTCTATTCTTTTCCTTTTTTTTTTTTTTTTTTTTTTTTTTTTTTGAGAGAAGGTTTCTCTGTGTAGCCCTGGCTGTCCGGGAACTCACTCTGTAGACCAAGCTGGCCTTGAACTCAGAAATCTGCCTGCCTCTGCCCCTCGGGTGCTGGAATTAAAGGCGTGCACCAACACTGCCCTGTAAGGGATTTCTTTTCTCTTTAAAGTCCTTTTGTTAGGTTCACAAGTTTAAAGGTCAGTTTTTGGACTTCAGGTGTATTAGGCTTTCCAAGGTTTTCTGAGGGTCGGCAGGGTTCTGCTGGTGCCATATTGCTCTTGCTATGGTTGACTGTGTTCCTATGCTGGCCATTAGCCATTCAGTTGTCCCTAGTGTTAGTGGATCTGTAAGTACCTGATGGCATCAGGTCTCTGGGATTACAGGAAGAGCTGATTGTTCTCAATGGTAGAAGGCTTTCAGGTACACAGGCAGAGCCAGTAGTCCCTGATGGCTTAAGGTCTCTGGGTTAACAGGTAGAAGTGTGAACCAGAGGAACAGGCCGGGCCAGGATTGATGGCTGCTGGGCTTGCTATGGGACTCATCAGGCAGGGTCTTGGGGCTTGGGAATATCACCTGGTTGTCCCAGACCTCCAAGGATGCAGCAGGAGCTGTGGCCCAAGAAATAGATTGCAGAGGGGACAGGGAAGAACTCCCTGACACTGAGTTTGCTCTGAGGAGCCAGCAGGCAGGGAATTGGGGTAGCATTCAGTAATATTTTCTCCATCAAAGCCACTAGCAAAATCATTTTAACCTAACTTTGTTTAACAATCACTGTTGTATAAATTATTTTGCTGGTACGAGTCCGGTATGTGCTGCAGTGGAGATGGCAGCACGTTCCAAAACCACACCAAGCCAAACAGTTCCACGTGAGGGGTTTATTGGGGGGGGGGGGGCAAGGTAGCAGTGAGG
>JAPYYD010002422.1:0-16107 GCA_028551405.1 Uromys caudimaculatus | reverse complement strand
CAACGCACACTGAACTGTCCTCCTGGAAGCGTTAATGATGAAGTACACTTCGTTCTGCTGTGTTGTATTTCATAAGAGAAACGCTTGCCCATTCTTCTGTGATTTTGGCCGTATCAATTATAAAGTATGTTTCTATCACCTGCCATGCGTTAAGTAAAATGGGTACATTTGGGCACCATAGAACTGTTTTTAAGAGAGAAGAATGCAGTTTTCAATGTGATTTACAAGGCGTCTGTGTTAATGGCACTTCTTTTAACTGTAAAGAATACTATCAGAACAACAGATGCTTTTCTAGTTAGGAGAACATATAAATAAACAGTGCAACGCACATTGAACTGTATTCCTGGAAGCGTTAACGATGAAGTACACTCTCTTCTGCTATGTTGTATTTTATAAGAGAAACGCATGCCCATTTTTCTGTGCTTTTGGCCGCATCAATTATAAAGTACATTTCTTTCACCTGCCAGGTGTTGAGTAAATTGAGTGCATTTCCCCACAATACAACTGTTTGTAAGAGAGTAGAATGCAGTTTTCAATGTGATTTACAAAACGTCTGTGTTAATGTCACTTCTTTCAACTGTACAGAATACTATCAGAAAAACAGATGCTTTTCTAGTTAGGAGAACATATTAGAAAACAGGGCAACGCACATTGAACTGTACTCCTGGAATCGTTAATGATGAAGTACACTTCGTTCTGCTGTGTTGTATTTTATAAGAGAAACGCATGCCCATTCTTCTGTGCTTTTGGCCGCATCAGTTATAAAATACGTTTCTTTCACCTGCCATGCGTTAAGTAAAATGAGTGCATTTGGGCACCATAGAACTGTTTGTAAGAGAGAAGAATGTAGTTTTCAATGTGATTTACAAAGCGTGTGTGTTAATGTCACTTCTTTCAACTGTACAGAATACTATCAGAAAAACAGATGCTTTTCTAGTTAGGAGAACATATAAATAAACAGGGCAACGCACATTGAACTGTACTCCTGGAAGCGTTAAAGATGAAGAACACTTCGTTCTGCTGTGTTCTATTTTATAAGACAAAGGCATGCCTATTCTTCTGTGCTTTTGGCCGCATCAATTATAAAGTACATTTCTTTCAGTTGCCTGCGTTAAGCAAAATGAGTGCATTTGGGCACAATACAACTGTTTGTAAGAGAGAAGAATGCAGTTTTCAATGTGATTTACAAAGTGTCTGTGTTAATGTCACTTCTTTCAACTGTACAGAATACTATCAGAAAAACAGATGCTTTTCTAGTTAGGAGAACATATAAGAAAACAGGGCAACGCACATTGAACTGTCCTCCTGGAAGCGTTAAAGATGAAGAACACTTCGTTCTGCTGTGTTGTATTTTATAAGAGAAACGCATGCCCATTCTTCTGTGCTTTTGGCCACAGCAATTATAAAGTACATTTCTTTCACCTGCCAGGCGTTAAGTAAAATGAGTGCATTTGGGCACAATACAACTGTTTGTAAGAGAGAAGAATGCAGTTTTCAATGGGATTTACAAAGTGTCTGTGTTAATGTCACTTATTTCAACTGTACAGAATACTATCAGAAAAACAGATGCTTTTCTAGTTAGGAGAACATAGAAGAATACAGGGCAACGCACATTGAACTGTATTCCTCGAAGCGTTAATGATGAAGTACACATCGTTCTTCTGTGTTGTATTTTATAAGAGAAACGCATGCCCATTCTTCTGTGCTTTTGGCCGCATCAATTATAAAGTACATTTCTTTCTCCTGCCAGGCGTTAAGTAAAATGAGTCCATTTCGGCACAATACAACTGTTTGTAAGAGAGAAGAATGTAGTTTTCAATGTGATTTACAAAGCGTCTGTGTTAATGTCACTTCTTTCAACTGTAAAGAATACTATCAGAAAAACAGATGCTTTTCTAGTTAGGAGAACATATAAGAAAACAGGGCAATGCACATTGAACTGTACTCCTGGAAGCGTTAATGATGAAGTATACTTCGTTCTGCTGTGTTGTATTTCATAAGAGAAACGCATGCCCATTCTTCTGTGCTTTTAGGAGATGTAGAAGGATATAGATGAGGAAAAAATGGAAGGAGAGAGGACAAAAAGGAAGAAGAGATTATGTAAAAATGATATTTTTGTACTAAACATGCAGATATCTATCTACTTCTCACGATTTCCTAATAATCCAATGTGTTTTCTTAGAATCAACATTGTATTGAATATTGTAAAACATCTAAATTGATTTACAATGTAAGGAGGATTTGTCTTGGTTCTATGCTATTACTATACAATTTTACATAGGAGACCTGACCATCCTAGATGTGTTATTGATGGGGGGGGCGGGGTGGCTGGAACCATAGTCACTCTATGCTGACTGTTAACTACACCTTATGGAAATTTCAAGGTGATAATCAGAATCTAGGGGAAGATTCATTAATACAGATGAGTCTGGCCCATGTGGTTAGACTGGGTCAGATGTAGCACAGTCAAACAGTGATCACCAAGGGCCCTCCCGTCTTGTCTCTCAACTAGTCTATTCTGTGACAAAAGTTGTCCAGAGGGAAAAAAGGCAAAACCCAGAAATAATAACCTTCATTGCTCTCTGCTTTTTAACTTCTTTCTGAATATATCTGTTGGGAGGCCACCTACAGGAGGGAAGTACATTAAACAGCATCCAACATAAACCTGACCAATCTCTCCCCTCCTGTGCACAGCAAGTATCCATTACTCACAGGCCCAATAGTACTTTTCAAGGGAGGACACAGGAAGAAAGGTAGGAACCCACTTCCCCTGCTTGTCATAGGTCAGCCTATTTGTGGTCTTATGAAGCAAGATTTCTTCTATTCAAAGCAATAAAACATCTATTGCTGTGTACTAAGAATCAGAGTTTTTGCTCAGTGCCTTTGTTACCTGCCCAGCAACTTGAGTTTAGATATGATCATGAATAGAATCCCCATGATGGCACAAGTGGCTTTATAGGGACAAGTAGAGAAACCTCATTATCATATTTGCTCTGTCTCACTAGGTGATTCCCTCATCATATGATGTAGCAAGAAGGTCCTTATCAGATACTGTTGCTGAGTTCTTGAAACTCCTAGTCTCCATAGTCATGAGCCAAACAAATCTATTTTCCTTTAAAAATTACCCAGGCTGTGGCATGTGGTTATAATTACAGAAAATGAACTAAGATGATATCTTTTGTTTTGTTTTCTAGTCAATTTGAGTATAGAAATTTTGAGGGATAATTATAGATTTGAGGGATTTACTTAAGGCCAGTAATACGTCTCAGTGGGTTGATGATCTGAGTTTTAGCCCTAGAACAGATTTAGTGGAAGGAGAGAACCTACTTCTGGATGTTGTCCTCTTGACTCTTCATGTGCACTGTGGTACTCACATGTGTGCAAGTAGGTATATCCACCCACACAAGTAAATAAATATTTTAAAGTTATTTTATTTTGCAATGTTTAACTTAATGATGTTGATAAATATATCTACTGATTTAGCTACATTGTATCATAAAGCACATCCAATACTGTATTCATTCAGTGATATTAAATTTTCTACTTTTGTTTCCAGTTTTATATTAACTTTTCATGTGACTATTGGCTATAAATATTTTTATAATTCCTACTGTCAGTGTTGAGCCTCTTACAAACATTCTAAAGTTCATGACTTTTGGTTCTGGCCTATTGAAGGCTGTGGCCATGCCAACTAGAAAACAAGTTCAAACCACAAGCTTCTATTGACTGGAAAATGAGTTCAAATCATAAGATTCTAACTTATGATTTACCAAAAAAAGATTATTTTTTCCAGTGATCCTATCATAAGCTTCAAAATTTGAACAATTACCCCTTTCTTAATTGATGTTTAAAGTCTGTGTACAGTAACTTTCAACAGTTCCAATGTGAGGTCCTTATACTGATTATTTACTCTTTTTCAAGTGGATTTCCTCCTTTTGTTTTTAAATGATCTCTCAAGTGACCTCTGTTAGCACCCTAAACTGACATTGTTGAAGGTGTTTCCAGAGTTAAATGTCCAAAATAATTTAGTTGTGAATCTTTGTAGTGACTTGACATTAGATGCTTCTTCATAATGAGTAAACTTTAGGAGAGGAAAACCAATATTGTCTTCTCACAGGGAACATAGGATATAGTCATTGTTGATCATCACAAGGACAAACTATTGAACTTCTTGACTTGGGTGCTGAGAATAGAACACAGGTCCTCTGAAAGATCAGCAACTGTTCTTAACTTTTTAGTCATTTCTTCCGCCCCCAAATGTGAGTATATTTAAAAATAATAATAAAAACTGGACAAATCTCTGCTGAACAAGGTAAAATAAAAATATTACTAAAAGTAAAGTAGAGAATAAAAAGGAACAGAAGGTAAAAGGGCAAGCAAAAGATTGCCTACCAATGAATACATTCAGGTTAGCTGTTACTCTTCCCTTAGTTGTCCCATTACTTTCTGCTTTCCATATTTTGTAATAGATATACTTACTTGGATTCTTTTGTTTATTTTGTTATTTCTCTGATAAAAGCAGCTCAGTTTGGACTTTTAGCTTTGTTTATATATGACTCAGGATTTGTTTGCAGTCTGAAATATTACAACATAGTTTCTTCAAACATTGTTTTCACTCATTCCTTGCTATTCTCTTTTTATGTTGAGTCTTCTCTTTATTTCATTTGTTTTGTTATCCATTTCATATTTCTATGGATCTATGCTCTATTTTAATTGTACTTGTGTTTGCATACATGTGAGTCTCTCTCTCTCTCTCTCTCTCTCTCTCTCTCTCTCTCTCTCTCTGTGTGTGTGTGTGTGTGTGTGTGTGTGTGTGTGTGTAAACCTCAGAAGTGCATGTTGAGACCAGAAGACAAGTCGAAGAAGTTAGTTCTCTCTTTCTACCATATGTGTCCCAGGAATTGAACTTGGGTCATTAGACTTCATGGCAAATGGCTTTAGGTGAGCCACCTTGCTGTCCCTGATTAAACACTTTATGGCACCAGGATTTTTTTCCAAGACAGGATTTCTCTGTGTAGCTTTGACTTCCTGGAACTCGCTTTGTAGAGTGTGGTGGCTTCAAACTCAGAGATTCACCTGCCTCTGATTCTGGAGTGCTGGGATTAAAGACATGTGCCACATCACCTGTCTACAACAGGATTCTTAATTATTTTGCTTACTTTCCAGCCAAAACATGACTCAGTTGCAAATACTCACCTGATAATGACATACACTTTATCACTAGAATATATTTTTATGCAGACAGGTACTGTAAAATGCTGACATACATCCATGAGCCTATGACTTTAATGGGACTACCCATTTCTTAGGGAACACTCACTGAAGTCCATTAGAATCTTTTCTTGGAATACGTTAATCATTTCTAAACTAATGCTCCTTAGTTGTAGTATTAAAAAGAATTTGAAAGGTAAGAGTCTCCTTTTCCCTTGCCTTGAAGTCTGATGAATACAGTCATCACTAGAACTTCAGTTCAAAAAATGTATTCAATACAACTTTCATGGAAGTAAAAACATCTTTTCTTCTTTTAAACATGGCAGCATGAGACATGCACAAGCAGCTTGACAAACCATGAATGAAATATTAGTTGTTATTGAATGGCTTCACAACTGTTTACATTTTGAAAGCAAGTGTTGTTTTACCCTGTAATTTTAGGATGGATTCATTAAGAAACATTATCAAGGGCTGGAGAAATGGCTCAGGGATTAGGAGCACTGACTTCTCTTCCAGAGGTCCTGAGTTCAATTCCCAGAAACCACATGGTGGCTCACAATCATCTATAATGTGATCCCATGCCCTCTTTGCTGTGTCTGAAGACAACTACAGTGTACTCATATGCATAAAATAAATAAATAAGTCTTTTAAAATGTTCTTTATAAAAAAGAAACATTATCAAACCTATTCTCAAAGCCCTTGTCTCATAATGGACTTACTGTAGTTCTTTCTGTTCAGAAACACTGTACCTGTGAACTTTAAAAGAAAAAAAAAACTGAACTAAAACTTGGCCATTGGTAAGCCACTGAGCTGATATGCAGCAGGGAAAAGTAGAATATGATAGGGGTGAATGGAATTTCCCCTCTGCCCTCTGAAGGTTTGCTGGAATAAAATGTCTAAGGTAAATTAACTGGGAGAAAAGTGTGTAAATGTATTAGTGTCCTTAAGTACAGCCCAACATAATTCAGAAGCTTTAGGGCCCCACTCTTTCTAGGGGAAGTGAAGTACAGGAAATGTCAGAAAACAGCAGGCTGGGTTTTTCTCTTCTTGTTGATGGGCTTTTTTGTTTTGTTTTGTTTTGTTTTGTTTTTATTTTCAACCTTACACAAGTGAGGCTCATCTTCAAAGAGGACTTCTTAATTGAGAAAAGGCCTCCGTCAGACTGGCCTGTAGGCAAATATGTTAGGCATTTTCTTGACTAATTATTGATGTGAGAAATCCCAACAAGTTGTGTGCAATGTGACCCCTGGGTAGGTAGTCCTTGGTTGCATGAAAAATAACAAGCTGAGCCAACCATGGGGAGTGCACTGGCTGGTTTTGTGTCAACTTGACACAAGTTGGAGTTATCACAGAGAAAGGAGTTTTTATTAAGAAAAATGCCTCCATGAGATCCAGCTGTAAGGCATTTTCTCAATTAGTGATCAAGGGGGGGGGGAGGGCCCACTGTGGATGGTACCATCTGTGGACTAGTAGTCTTGGGTTCTATAAGAAAGCCAGCTGAGCAAGCCAGGAGAAGCAAGCAAGCCAGTTAAGAACATCCCTTAATGCCCTCTGCATCAGCTCCTGCTTCCTGACCTGCTTGAGTTCCAGTGCTGACTTCCTCTGATGATGAACAGCAATTGGAAGTATAAGCTGAATAAACCCTTTCCTCCTCAACTTGCTTCTTGGTCATAATGTTTGGCGTAGGAAGAGAAACCCTGACTAAGACAGGGAGCAAGCAAGTAAACAGCATTCCTCTGTGGACTCTCTTATAATTCCTGCTTCTAGGTTCCTAGTTGCCAGGGTTACTGCCCTGATTTCCCTTCATGATAGAATATAAGTTGTGACACAGAATAAATAAAACCTTCAAGTTGGTTTTGATTGTGCTGCTTATCACAGCATAGACAACAAATTAGAACAGTAAAAATCATTTAGGGAAAGTCACAGGCTTGAAGAATATACAATAATTTGGGACAACATGTATTTGCTCTGCAAACTTGGTGAGCAATATCATGTCCAATCCTTGATAACATCCCACCTGAGGGCCATTACTCCATCTAATGCAAATCTGACAGAAGGCTGAGGACAGTTAGAGGGACATCTGTTGCACTATGCATGTCTTCTAGCTCTTAATTGCTAAATCACAACCTGTATTTTTTTTTATCATTTGTTTATTTATTTATTTATTTATTTATACTCCAGATTTTATTCCCCTCCCAGTCCACCCTCACATCCCATACCTCCTTTCCAGCCCCCTCTCTCTACAAGGATGTTCCCACCACCCACCCACCCAGACCTCTAAACTCCCTAGGGAATCCAGTCTCTTAGGGTTAGGTGCATCTTCTCTGACTAAACTCAGACCTGGCAGTCATCTGCTGTGTATGTGTTGAGAGCCTCATATCAGCTGGTGTGTGCTGCCTAGTTGGTGGTCCAGAGTTTGAGAGATGTTGGGGGTCCAGGTTAAATGAGACGGCTGATCCTCCTACAGGGTCACCCTCCTCCCCAGCTTCTTCCAGCTTTTCCCCAATTCAATCACAGGGTTCAGCAGCTTCTGTCCATTGATTGGATGCAAATATCTGCATCTGACTCTTTCAGCTGCTTGTCGGGTCTTTCAGAAGCCAGTCATGATTTTTTTTTTTTTTTTGTGAGCACTCCACAGTCTCAGTAATAGTGTCAGACCTTGAGACATCCCCTTGAGCTGGATCCCACTTTGAGCCTGTCGCTGTACCTTCTTTTCCTCAGGCTTCTCTCCATTTCCATCCCTCCAGTAATTTCAGACAGGAATAATTATAGGTCAGAGTTTTGACTGTGGAATGGCAACCCCCTCCCTCACTTGATGCCCTGTATTTCTGCTGGAGGTGAGCTCTACAAGTTCCCTCTACCCACTGTAGGTCATTTCGTCTAAGGTCCCTCCCTTTGAGTCCTGAGAGTCTCTCACCTCCCAGGTCTCTGGTACATTCTAGAGGGCCCCCCCAACCTCCTATCTCCCAAGGTTGCCTGTTTCCATTCTTTCTGCTGCCCCTCGAGGCTTCAGCCCTTTTCCCCCACCCAATAACACATCATGTTCCTCTCTCCCCCATTCACTTTCCCTCCCAGGTACCTCTATTACCCCTTGTGATTGCTTTCTTCTCCCATCCAAGTGGGAGGCATCCTCACCTGGGTTCTTCAGCTTGTTGACCTTTTTTTAGTTCTGTACACTGTATCATGGGTATTCTGTACTTTTTTGGATAATATCCACATATTAGTGAGGACATACTAAGCTTGTCCTTTTAGGTCTGAGTTACCTCACTCAGGATGATATTTTCTCATTCCATCCATTTGCCTGAAAAACTCAGCATGTCCTCATACCTAATAGTTGAATAGTATTTCATTGTGTAAATGAACATTTTCTGTATCCATTTTTCTGTCGTGGGACATCTGGGTTGTTTCCAGCTTCTGGCTATCACAAACAAGGCCACTATGAACATAGTGGAACATGAGCCCATGTGGCATGGTGGGGCATCTTTTGGATATATTCCCAAGAGTGATATTGCTGGGTCTTCAGGTAGATCTATTTCCAATCTTCTGAGGAAACTCCAGATAGATTTCCAGAGTGGTTGTACCAGTTTGCGACCCCACCAGCAATGGAGGAGTGTTCCTTTTTCTCCACATCCTTGCCAACATGTGCTGTCACCTGAGGTTTTGATATTAAGCATTCTGATTGGTGTAAGGTGGAATCTCCAGGTTATTTTGATTTGCATTTCTCTGATCACTAAGGACTTCAAACATTTCTTTAGGCATGCGAGATTCCCCTGTTAGGAATTCTGGGTTTAGTTCTATATCCCATTTTTTGATTGGGTTGTTTTGGATTTTTTGTTTGTTTGGTTGGTTGGTTGGTTGGTTGGTTGGTTGGTTGGTTGGTTTTTTGTTTTGGGTTGTTTTTTTGTTTGTTTGTTTGGGTTTTTTAATTAGCTTTTTGAGTTCTTTTTTTATTATTTAATACTTTATTTACATATCAAATGTTTTCCTCTTTCCGAATCTCCCATTTGGAAACCCCCTATCCTATCCCAAATTCTCCTGCCTCTATGAAGGTATTCCCCCACCCACCAACCTACTCCCATCTTCCCTCCCTAGCATTCTCCTATACTAGAGCATAAAACACTCTCAGACCCAGGGCCTCTCCTCCCACTGATGGTCAACAAAGTCCTCCTTAGCCACTTATATGGCCAGCACCATGGACCCCTCCATATGCATTCTATGGTTGGTGGTCCAGTCTCTGGGAAAACCAGGGGGCCTGACCAGTTGACACTGTTGCTCCCTCCATGGGGCTGTAAACTCCCTCAGCTCCTTCAGTCCCTTCTCCAACTCCTCTATCCAGAACCCCACGGTCAGTCCAATGGTTGCTGTGAATTGAATCTTGGGTATTTTAAACTTTAGAGCTAATATCCACTTATCACTGAGTACATACCATGTCCGTTCTTTTGTGACTGAGTTACCTCACTCAGGATATTTTCAAGTTCCATCCATTTGCCTGCAAATTTAATTAAGTCATTGTTTTTAATAGCTGAGTAGTATTCCATTGTGTAAAGGTACCACATTTTCTGTATCAATTCCTCTGCTGAAGGACATATGGGTTGTTTCCAGCTTCTGGCTATTATAAATATGGCTGTTATGAACATAGTGAAGCATGTGTCCTTATTACATGTTGGAGCATCTTCTGGGTATATGCCCAGGAATGGTATAGCTGGATCCTCAAGTAGTATTATGACCAATTTTCTGAGGGTCCGCCAAACTGATTTCCAGAGTGGTTGTACCAGTTTGCAATTCCACTAACAATGGAGGAGTGTTCCTCTTTCTCCATATCGTTGCCAGCATCTGCTGTCAACTGAGTTTTTGATCTTGGCCATTCTGACTGGTGTGAGGTGGAATCTCAGACTTATTTTAATTTGCATTTCCCTGATGACTAAGGATGTGGAACATTTCTTTAGGTGCTTCTCAGCCCTACAAGTTTCCTCAATTGAGAACTCTCTGTTTAGCTCTGTTGCCCATTTTTTGGTAGGGTTATTTGTTTCTCTGGAGTCTAACTTCTTGAGTTCTTTGTATATATTGGATATTAGCCTTCTATTGGACATAGGATTGGTAAAATCTTTTCCCAATCTGTTGGTTGCCGTTTAGTCCTATTGACTGTGTCCTTTGCCTTACAGAAGCTTTGCAATTTCATGAGGTCCCATTGTCAATTGTTGATTTTAGAGCATAAGCCATTGGTGTTCTGTTCAGGAACTTTTTCCCTGTGCCCATGTTTTTGAGACTTTTACCCACTTTCTCTTCAGTTAGATTCAGTGTATCTGGTTTTATGTGGAGGTTCTTGATCCCCTTGGACTTGAGCTTTGTACAGGGAGATAGGAGTGGATCGATTTGCATTCATCTACATGGAGAATGCCAGTTGAGTCATTTGTTGAAAAGGCTGTCTTGTTTTCATTGGATGGTTTTAGCTCCTTTGTCAAAGATCAATTGACTGTAGGTGTGTGGGTTCATTTCTGGGACTTCAATTCTATTCCATTGATCTACCTGCCTGTCACTGTACCAATACCATGCAGTTTTTCATCACTACTGCTCTGTAGTACAGCTTGAGGTCAAGGATGCTGATTCCCCCAGAAGTTATTTTATTGTTGTGAATAGTTTTTGCTGTCCTGGGTTTTTTGTTATTCCAGATGAATTTGAGAATTGCTCTTTCTAAGTCTATGAAGAATTGAGTTGGAATTTTGATGGGGATTGCATTGAATCTGTAGATTGCTTTCGGCAAGATGGCCATTGTTACTATATTAATCCTGCCAATCCATGAGCATAGAAGGTCTTTCCATCTTCTGAGGTCTTCTTCGATTTCTTTCTTCAGAAGCTTGAAGTTCTTGTCATACAGATCTTTCATTTGTTTGGTTAGAGTCACACCAAGATACTTTACATTTTTTGTGACTACTGTGAACGGTGTCATTTCCCTAATTCTTTATTACTCTGTTTATCTTTGAGTATAGGAAGGCTACTGATTTATTTCAGCTTATTTTATATCCAGCCACTTTGCTGAAGTTGTTTATCAACTGTAGCAGTTCTCTGCTGGACTTTTTTGAGTCACTTAAATATATGATCATATCATCTGCAAATAGTGATATTTTGATTTCTTCCTTTCCAATTTGTATCCTTTTGACCTCCTTTTATTGTCTAATTGCTCTAGCAATTAGTATGATACTGAATATATATATATATATATACTCTCTCTCTATATATATATATATAATATATATATTATAGTGGAATTTATATTATATAAATAATATATATATAAATATATATATTATATATATATATTATTAGTGGAATTGCTTCAAGTTTCTCTCCATTTAGTTTGATGTTGGCTACTGGTTTGCTGTATATGGCTTTTACTGTGTTTAGGTATAGGGCTTGAATTCCTGATCTTTCTAAGACTTTTATCATGAAGGGATGTTGAATTTTGTCAAATGCTTTTCCAGCATCTAATGAAATGGCCATGTGGTTTTTTTCTTTGAGTTTGTTTATGTAGTGGATTACATTGATGGATTTCCAGGTATTGAACCATCCTTGCATCCTTGGGATGAAGCCTACTTGATCGTGCTGAATGATTGTGGATTCGATTTGCAAGAATTTTATTGAGTATTTTTGCATTGATATTCATAAGGAAATTGGTCTGAAGTTTTCTTTCTTTGTTGGGTCTTTGTAAGGTTTTGGTATCAGAGTGATTGTGGCCTCATAGAAGGAATTGGGTAGTGTTCCTTCTGTTTTTATTTTGTGGAATAGATTGAAGAGTATTGGTATTAGGTCTTTTTTGAAGGTCTGATAGAATTCTGCAGTGAACCCATCTGGTCCTGGGCTTTTTTTGGTTGGGAGACTTTTAATGACTGCTTCTATTTCTTTAGGTATTATGCGACTGTTTAGATGGTTTATCTGATCCTGACTTAACTTTAGTCTTTGGTATCTGTCTAGACAATTGTCCATTTCATCCAAATTTTGCAGTTTTGTTGAGTATAGGCTTTTATATTAGGATCTGATGATTTTTTTAATTTCCTCACAATCTGTTGTTATGTCTCCCTTTTCATTTCTGATTTTGTTTATTTGGATTCTGTCTCTGTGCCCTCTGGTTAGTCTGGCTAAAGGTTTACCTATCCTGTTGATTTTCTCAAAGAACAAGCTCCTTGTTTTGTTGATTCTTTGTATAGTCTTTTTGTTTCTACTTGGTTGATTTCAGCCCTGAGTTTGATTATTTCCTGCCTTCTACGCCTCTTGGGTTTATTACTTTCTATTTGTTCTAGAGCTTTCAGGTATGCTGTTAAGCTGCTAGTGTATGCTCTCTCCAGTTTATTTTTTTTCTTTTCTTTTTTTTTTTTTTGATACTTTATTTACATTTCCAATGTTTCCTCTTTTCTAGGTCTCCTCTTTGAAAACCCCCTATCCCCTCCCCCTCCCCACCTCTATGGGGGAATTCTACCTCCCACCCACCTGCCCACTCATTCCCATATTCCCACCTTGATATTCCCCTTTACTGGGGCCTCTAACACCCTCAGGCCCAAGGGCCTCTCCTCTCCCTGATTGCCAATGAGGCCATCCTCTGCCACATATGTGGTCTGAACCATAGGTCCCTCAATCTGTATTCTTTGGTTGGTGGTCCAAACTCTAGGAGACGGGGGAGGGAGGGACAGGGGTCAGGTCCTTTGACACTATTGCTCCCTCCATGGGGCTGCAAACTCCCTCAGCTCCTTCAGTACTTTCTCCACCTCCTCCATCTGGGACCTCACTCTCAGTCCAGCAGTTACTGTAAAGTGAAACTTGGGCATTCTGAACTTTTGGGCTAATATCCACTTATCAGTGAGTACATACCATGTTCGTTCTCTCCAGTTTCTTTTTGGAGGCACTCAGAGCTATGAGTTTTCCTCTTAACACTGCTTTCATTGTGTCCCATTAGTTGGTGTATGTTATATTTTCATTTTCATTAAATTCTAGGAAGTCTTTAATTTCTTTATTTCTTCCTTGACCACGTTATCATTGAGTAGAGCATTGTTCAGCTTCCATATGTATGTGGGCTTTTTGTTGTTGTTGTTGTTGTTGTTGTTGTTGTTGTCATTGAAGACCAGCCTTAATCCGTAGTGATCTGATAGGAGGCATGGGATTATTTCAATCTTCTTATATCTGTTGAGATTTGTTTTGTGACTGATTATATGGTCAGTTTTGGAGAAGATACCATGAGGTGCTGAGAAGAAGGTATATCTTTTGATTTAGGATGAAACGTTCTATAGATAATTGTTAAACTATTTGGTCCATAACATCTGTTAGTTTCACTTTGTCTCTCTTTAGTTTGTGCTTCCAAGATCTGTTCATTGATGAGAGTGGGGTGTTTAAGTCTCCCACTATTATTGTGTGAGGTGCAACGTGAGCTTTGAGCTTTAGTAAAGTTTCTCTTATGTATGTGGGTGCCCTTGCATTTGGAGCACAGATGTTCAGAATTGAGAGTTCTTCTGGGTAGATTATTTCTTTCAGTATGAAGTGTCCTTTCTTATCTTTTTTGATGATTTTTGGTTGAAAGTCGATTTTATCTGATATTAGAATGGCTACTCCAGGCTGCTTCTTGGTACCATTTGTCTAGAAAATTGTTTTCCAGCCTTTTACTCTGAGGTAGTGTTTGTCTTTGTTCCTGAGGTGCGTTTCCTGTATGCAGCATAAAGCTGGGTCCTGTTTTTGTATCCAGTCTGCTAGTTTATGTCTTTTTATTGGGGAATTGAGTCCATTGATGTTAAGAGATATTAATGAATAGTGATTATTGCTTCCTGTTATTTTCAATGTTATTTTTATGTTTGTGTGGCTATCTTCATTTGAGTTTATTGAAGGATTACTTTCTTGCTTTTTCTTTCTAGGGTGTAGTTTCCCTCCTAGTGTTAGCATATTCAATTTTTTATCCTTTGTAGTGCTGAGTTTGTGGAAAGATGTGTAAATTTGGTTTTGTCATAGAATATCTTGGTTCTACCATCTATGGTAATTGAGAGTTTTGCCATGTATCGTAGCCTGGGCTAGTAGCAGTGTTCTCTTATGGTCTGTATGAGATCTGCCCAGGATCTTCTAGATTTTATAGTCTCTGGTGATAAAGTCTGGTGTAATTCTGATAGGTCTGCCTTTATATGTTACTTGGCCTTTTTCCCTTTCTGATTTTAATATTCTTTCCTTGTGTTGTGCATTTCGTGTTTTAACTATAATGTGACGGGAGGAATTTCTTTTCTGGTCCAATCTATGTTGAGTTCTGTAGGCTTCTTGAATGTTTATGTTCATCTCTTTCTTTGGGGTAGGGAAATTTTCTTCTGTAATTATGTTGAAGATATTTACCGGCCCTTTAAGTTGGGAATCTTCACTCTCTTGTATACCTATTATCCTTAGGTTTGGTCTTCTCTTTGTGTCCTGGATTTCTTGGATGTTTTGGTTTAGGTGCTTTTTGCATTTTGCATTTTCTTTGACAGTTGTGTCAATGTTTTCTATGGTATCTTCTGCACCCGAGATTCTCTCTTCTATCTCTTTTATTCTGTTGCTGACTCTTGCTTCTATGACTCCCGATCCTTTTCCTAGGTTTTCTAACTCCAGGGTTTTCTCCCTTTGTGATTTCTTTATTGTTTCTATTTCCATTTTTAGATCCTGGATGGTTTTGTTCATTACCTTCACCTGTTTGATTATGTTTTCCTGTAACTCTTTAAGGGAATTTTGTTTCCTCTTTAAGGGCTTCTAGCTGTTTACCTGTGTTCTCTTGTATATCTTTAAGGGAATTATTTATTTCCTTCTTAAAATCTTCTATCATCATCATGAGATGTGATTTTAAATCTGAATTTTGCTTTTCTGGTGTTTTGGGGTATCTGGGCTCACTGTGGTGGGAGAATTGGGTTCTGATGATGCCAAATTGCCTTGGTTTCTGTTCCTTATGTTTTTGCCCTTGCCTTTCACCATCTGGTTATCTCTGGTGTTAGCTGGTCTTGCTCTCTCTGACTATGGCTTGTCCCTCCTGCAAGCCTCTACATCAGTACTCCTTGGAGACCAGCTCTCTCTGAGAGGAATTTGGATTTGGAGAGTTGTGGTACATGGTTAGCCCTGGGGTGCAGACAGAAACCAGAAGGATTCTGTCCCCAGCTGTTTTTTGTTTCCTGTGTCCTGATGGTTCTGCAAGGATCCCTCTTGATCCAGGAATTTGAACAGAAATGATTGTCTTGCCTGTGCTCAAAGGTGTGTCTGCACTCCTTGGAGGCCAACTCTCTCCTGGTACTATTTGAGTATCGAGCCCTTTGTCACAGGATCAGCTCCCTGGCTGCAGAAGGAAACCAGAAGACCACTCCTCAGTCCCTGTGTCCTGAGGGTTCCAGGTGGGTCCTTCTGAGCAGAGGTGCTGATCTTCCCCACTCACGGGCTTGTCCACACTCCTAGGAGGAGGCTAGCTTTCTTCCAGCGCCATTTAGCTATGGAGCCCTGTGGCCCAGACTGAGGACCCCAGCCACAGATGGAAACCAGAAGTCTCCTGTCCCTGGCTGCTCCTCAGTCCTTGAGTTCTGAGGGTTCCAGGCAGGTTCCACTTAGAGCAGAGGTGCTGTCCTTACCCAACTCACAGGCTTGTATACACTCCTGGGAGGCTAGCTTTCTTATGGCGCTATTTGGCCATGGAGCCCTGTGTCCCCAGCCACAGATTTGCCGATTTGTCTTATTGGCTATATCTTTACCTTACAGAAGCTCTCCAGTTTCATGAGGTCTCATTATCAATTTTTGATCTTAGAGCTTGAGCCATTGGAGTTCTGTTTAGGAAATTTCCCTCTGTGCCAATGAGTTCAAGACTCTTTCCCACTTTCTCTTCTATTAGATTCAGTGTATCTGGTTTTATGTTGAGGTTCTTTA
>JAPYYD010002420.1:0-16112 GCA_028551405.1 Uromys caudimaculatus | reverse complement strand
CCTCTCCTGGGCATATACCCAGAAGATGCTCCAACATGTAATAAAGACACATGCTCCACTATGTTCATAGCAGCCATATTTATAATGGCCAGAATCTGGAAACAACCCAGATGTCCCTCATCAGAGGAATGGATACAGAAAATGTGGTACATTTACACAATGGAGTACTACTCAGCTATTAAAAACAATGACTTAATGAAATTTGCAGGCAAATGGATGGAACTTGAAAATATCATCCTGAGCGAGGTAACTCAGTCACAAAAGAACGAACATAATATGTACTCACTGATAAGTGGATATTAGCCGAAACATTCGGAATGTCCAAGTTTCACTTTACAGTAACCACTGGACTGAGAATGAGGTCCCAGATGGAGGAGTTGGAGAAGGGACTGAAGGAGCTGAGGGAGTCTGCAGCTTCATGGAGGGAGCAACAGTGTCAACTGGTCTGACCCCCCCCACCCCGGTCCTCATGGAGGCTGGACCACCAACCAAAGAATACACATGGAGGCACCCATGGTTCAGACCACATATGTGGCAGAGGAGGGCCTTCTTGGCCATCAGGGGGAGGAGAGGCCCCAGTAAAGGAAAATGTCAAGGTGGAAATATGGGAGTGGTTGGGTGGGTGGGTGGGAGGTAGAATTCCCTCATAGAGGTGGGGGAGGGGGAGGGGATAGGGGGTTTCCAAAGAGGAGACGTAGAAAGGGGGAAACTTTGGAAATGTAAATAAAGTATCAAAAAATAAAAAAAAATAATAATAAAATAAAAGAAATACGACCTAGGCACCATGAAATAAAATGATAACAGTAAAAAAAATAAAATAAAATGAAAAAAGAAAGAAAAGAAAAGAAAACCTAGGAAAGAGAGCAGGAGTCTTTGATGCAAGCATCACCAACAGAGTACAAGAGATAGAAGAGAGAATCTCAGGTACAGAAGATACCATAGAAAACATTGACACAACAGTCAAAGAAAATGCAAAAAGCAAAAAGCTCCCAACCCAAAGCATCCAGCATATCTGGACACAATGAGAAAAGGAACCTAAGGATAATAGGTATAGAAGAGAGTGAAGATTCCCAACTTAAAGGGCCAGTAAATATCTTTAGCAAAATTTTAGAAGAAAACTTCTCTAACCTAAAGAAAGAGATGCCCATGAACATACAAGAAGCCTACAGAATTCCAAATAGACTGGACCAGAAAAGAAATTCCTCCCATCACATAAAAATCAAAATACCAAATGCACTAAACACAGAAAGAATATTAAAAACAGTAAGGGAAAAAGGTCAAGTAACATATAAAGGCAGACCTATCAGAATTACACCAGACTTCTTAACAGAGACTATGAAAACTAAAAGATACTGGGCAGATACCATACAGACCCTAAGAGAAAACAAATGCCAGTCCAGTCACCTATACTCAGCAAAACTCTCAATTATAGATGGAGAAAACAATATATTCCATGACAAAACCAAATTTACACAGGATCTTTCCACAAATCCAGCCCCACAAAGGATAATAGATGGAAAACACCAACACAAGGAGGGAAACTACACCCTATAAAGAGCAAGAAAGTAATCTTTCAACAAACCCAAAAGAAGATAGCCGCAAAAACCTCTAACAACAAAAATATCAGAAAGTAACAACCACTTTTTCTTAATATCCCTTAACATGAATGGATTCAATTCCCCAATAAAAAGATATAGACTGTTGTCTGGATGCATAAACAGGACCCAGCATATTGCTGCATTCAGAAAACACACCTCAGTGACAAAGACAGACACTATCTCAGAGTAAAAGGTTGGAAAACAATTTTCCAAGCAAATGGTCCCAAGAAACAAGCTGGAGTAGCCATTCTAATATCAGATAAAATCAACTTTCAACTGGAAAGCACAAAATGCTTGGTTCTGAGACAGGAAAAAGGCCTTAAGGAAGGCGGAGCTGCTTCCCCACCACTGCAGAACCACCAGCTTACACCTTGACTTTCACAGCTTCTTGTATCATGAGAGTCCCACAGATGGACTTATTCCAGAGCCTTTAAAGGTGTTTGTATCGATGAGATAGATGAGACCATCATGCTTTGGGGCTACGTAATTAATAACTAAGCCAGTGAAAATGAGAGAATTTAAGTGAGCCCCAAAAGATCATTCCTCACCAAATGAAAGGTTGAGAGCAAGTACGGAGTCAATCAGTGTGCACTGTTTCTTTCTGATTCAAAATACATTTCTCTGAAAATGTTCATATATCTAAAAAATGTGTATTATCACTGTCTACATCTTAAAATGTTGAGTTAAAAGTGAAGGGCATAGGAAGGCTGTATATTTATTAACGATAATTTTTTTTAGACATGTCCTTGTTTTGTTTGTTTGTTTGTTTGTTTAATTTTTTGATACATTATTTGCATTTCAAATGTTTCCCCCTTTCCAGGTCTCTCTCCACTTTGAAAACCCCCATCTCCTCTCCCTCCCCTGCCTCTATGAGGGATTCCCCCACCCAACCTCCCACCCACCCATTCCCGTATTCCCAACTTGGCATTCTCCTGTACTGGGGCCTCTAACATTCTCAGGATCAAGGGCCTCTCCTCCCCTTGATGGCCAACAAGGCCCTCCTCTGCCACATATGTGATCTGAACCATGGGTCCCTCCATGTGTATTATTTGGATGGTGGCCCAGCCTCCAGGAGCACCGGTGGGTCAGGCCAGTTGACACTGTTGCTCCCTCCATGGGGCTGCAAACTCCCTCAGCTCCTTCAGTCCCTTCTCTAACTCCTCCATCTGGTACCTCACTCTCAGTCCAGTGGTTACTGTAAAGTGAAACTTGGGTATTCTGACCTTTTGGGCTGACATCCAATTATCAGTGAGTACATACAGTGTTCCTTCTTTTGTGACTGAGTTACCTCGCTCAGGATGATATTTTCAAGTTCCATCCATGTGCCTGTGAATTTCATTAAGTCATTGTTTTTAATAGCTGAGTAGTACTCCATTGTGTAAATGTACCACATTTTCTGTATTCAATCCTCTGATGAGGGACATCTGGGTTGTTTCCAGCTTCTGGCTATTATAAATATGGCTGCTATGAACATAGTGGAGCATGTGTCTTTATTACATGTTGGAGCATCTTCTGGGTATATGCACAAGAGAGGTATAGCTGGATCTTCAGGTAGTATTATGTCCTTTTTTCTGAGGGTCTACCAAACTGATTTCCAGAGTGGTTGTACCAGCTTGCAATGCCACCAGAAATGGAGGAGTGTTCCTCTTTCTTCACATCCTTGCCAGCATCTGTTGTCATCTGAGTTTTTGATCTTAGCCATTCTGACTGTGAGGTGGAATCACAGACTTGTTTTGATTTGCACTTCCCTGATAACTAAAGATGCTGAACTATGTTTAGGTATGGGCCTTGAATTCCTGATCTTTCCAAGACTTTTATCATGAAGGGATGTTGAATTTTGTCAAATGCTTTTTCAGCATCTAAGGAAATGACCATGTGGCTTTTTCTTTGAGTTTGTTTATGTAGTGGTTTACATTAATGGATTTCCAGGTATTGAACCATCCCTGCATCCCTGGGATGAAGCCTACTTGATTATGATGAATGATCGTTTTGATGTGTTCTTGGATTCGGTTTGTGAGAATTTTATTGAGTATTTTTGCATCGATATTCATAAGGGAAATTGGTCTGAAGTTTTCTTTCTTTGTTGAGTCTTTGTGAGGTTTTGGTATCAGTATAACTGTGGCCTCACAGAAGGAATTGGGTAGTGTTCCTCCTGTTTCTATTTTGTGGAATAGACTGAAGAGTATTGGTATTAGGTCTTCTTTGAAGGTCTGATAGAATTCTGCAGTGAACCCATCTGCTCCTGGGCTTTTTTTGGTTGGGAGACTTTTAATAACTGCTTCTATTTCTTTAGGCATTATGGAACTGTTTAGATGGTTTGTCTGATCCTGACTTAACTTTGGTATTTTGTATCTGTCTAAAATATTGTCCATTTCATCCAGATTTTGCAGTTTTGTTGAGTATATAGGCTTTTGTAGTAGGATCTGATGATTCTTTGAATTTCCTCAGAATCTGTTGTTATGTCTCCCTTTTCATTTCTAATTTTGTTAATTTGGATGCTGTCTCTGTGCCTTCAGGTTAGTCTGGCTAAGGGTTTATCTATCTTGTTGATTTTCTTGAAGAACCAACTCCTGGTTTGGTTGATTCTTTGTATAGTTCTTTTTGTTGATACTTGGTTAATCTCAGCCCTGAGTTTGATTATTTCCTGCCTTCTACTCCTCTTGGATGTATTAGCTTCTTTTTGTTCTAGAGCTTTCAGGTGTGCTGTTAAGCTGCTAGTGTATACTCTCTCCAGTTTCTATTTGGAGGCCCTCAAAGCTATGAATTTTCCTCTTAACACTGCTTTCACTGTGTTCCATAAGTTTGGGTATGTTGTACTTTCATTTTCATTAAATTCTAGAAAGTCTTTAATTTGTTTCCTTCTTCCTTGACAAAGTTATCATTGAGTAGAGCATTATTCAGCTTCCTTGTGTATATGGCCTTTCTGTTGTTATTGTTGCCATTGAAGAGCAGCCTTAATCCATAGTGATCTGATAGGAGACATGGGATTATTTCAATCTTTTTGTATCTGTGGTGGTTTGTTTTGTGACCGATTATATGGTCAGTTTTGGAGAAGGTACCATGAGGAGCTGAGAACAATGTATATTCTTTTGATTTAGGATGAAATAGATAGATATCTGCTAAATCCATTTGGTTCATAACATCTGTTAGCTTCACTGTTTAGTTTGTGTTTCCAAGATCTGTCCATTGATGATAATGGGGTGTTGAAGTCTCTTACTATTATTATGTGAGGTGCAATCTGTGCTTGAGCTTTAGTAAAGTTTCTTTTATGAATGTGGGTACCCTTGCATTTGGAGCATAGATGTTCAGAATTGAGAGTTCTTCTTGGTAGATTTTTCCTTTGATGCGTATGAAGTGTCCTTCGTTATCTTTTTTGATGACTTCTGGGTGAAAGTTGATTTTATCAGATATTGGAATGGCTACTCCAGCCTGTTTCTTGGGACCATTTCCAGCCTTTTACTCTTAGGTAGGGTAGTGTTTGTAGTGATTGTTGGTTCCTGTTATTTTCAATGTTATTTTTATGTTTGTGTGTCTATTTTCTTTTGAGTTGTTGAAAGATTACTTTCTTGCTTTTTCTAGGGTTTAGTTTCCCTCCTTGGGTTGATGTTTTCCATCTATTATCCTTTGTAGGGCTGGGTTTGTGGAAACTTATTGTGTAAATTTTGTCATAGAATATTTTGGTTTCACCATCTATGGTAATTGAGAGTTTTGCTAGGTATAGCAGCCTGGGCTGGCAGTTGTCTTCTCTTAGTGTCTGTATGAGTTCTGCCCAAGATCTTCTAGCTTTCTGCGGTGAGAAATCTAGTGTAATTCTGATAGGTCTGCCTATATATGTTACTTGACCTTTTTCCCTTACTGCTTTTAATATTTTTTCCTTGTTTTGTGTATTTGGTGTTTTGACTATGACAGGAGGAATTTCTTTTCTAGTCCAATCTATTTGGAGTTCTATAGGCTTCTTGTATATTTATGTTCATCTCTTTCTTTAAGTTAGGGAAGTTTTCTTCATAATTTTGTTGAAAATATTTACTGGTCCTTTAAGTTGGGAATCTTCACTCTCTTCTATACCTATTATCCTTAGGTTCTGTCTTCTCATTGTGTCCTGGATTTCATGGATGTTTTGGGTTAGGAGCTTTTTGCATTTTTCATTTTCTTTTACTGTGTGTCAATGTTATCTATGGTATCTTCTGCACCTGAGATTCTCTCTTCTATCTCTTGTACTCTGTTGGTGATGCTTGCATCAATGACTCCTGATCTCTTTCCTAGGTTTTCTAACTCCAGAGTTGTCTCACTTTGTGATTTCTTTATTATTGTTTCTATTTCTATTTTTAGTTCCTAGATGGTTTTGTTCATTTCCTTTGTCTGTTTGACTGTGTTTTCCTGTAATTCTTTAATGGATTTTTGTGTTTCCTCTTTAAGGACTTCTAGTTGTTTACTTGTTTTCTCTTGTATTTCTTTAAGGGAGTTATTTATTTCCTTCTTAAAGTCTTCTATCATCTTTCATGAGAGATGATTTTAAATCTGAGTCTTGCTTTTCTGGTGTGTCAGGGTATCCAGGACTTGCTGTGGTGGGAGAGCTAGGTTCTGATGATGCCAAGTAGCCTTGGTTTCTGTTCCTTATGTTCTTGCCCTTGCCTTTCGCCATCTGGTTAACTCTGATGTTAGGCCCTCCTGCAGGCCTCTGTGTCAGTACTCCTTGAAGACCAGCTCTCTCTGAGAGGAATTTGGGTTTGGAGAGCTGTGGCACAGGGTTAGCTCTGGGGTGCAGACAGAAACCTGAAGGGTCCTATCCCCAGCTGTTCCTTTGTTCCTGTGTCTTGTTGGCTCTGCAAGGTTCCCTCTTGATCCAGGAATCTGAACAGAAGTGGTGGTCTGAAGGTGTGTCTGCACTCCTGGGATACTATCTCTCTCCTGGCACTATTTGAGTATAAAGCCCTGTGCACAGGATCATCTCCCCAGCTGCCAGAAGAAACCAGAAGACCACTCCTCAGTCACTGTGTTCTGGGATTTCAGGTGGATCCCTCTGAGCAGACAGGCTTGTCCACACTCCTGGGAGTCTAGCTTTCTCCCTTCACTATTTGGCTATGGAGCCCTGTGGCACAGGCTGAGGTCCCCAGCCACAGATGGAAACCAGAAGTTTCCTGTCCACAACTTTTCCTCATTCCCTGTGTCCCTCGGATTCCGGGTGGGTCCCGCTGAGCAGTGGTGCTTGTCTTAACCCCATTCACGGCTTTTCCACACTCAGGAGGTAGCGTTCTCCTGGCGCTATTTGGCTATGGAACCCTGGTGGCCCAGGCACAGGTCTCCCTCCACAGATGGAAACTGGAAGGTCTATTAACAATAATTGAACATGACTGCTTGCTAGATCACTTATTACATATGAAATTCCAATTTTGGAAATGCTTATAATTTTCATTACGCATTTTAATGAAATAAACTAAATGTATTCAATTTTTTTAAAAAAAATCAACTTTCAACCAAAAGTTATCAAAGATCAAAGGAAAACTCTACCAAGAAGAATTCTGAACATTTATGCTCTAAAAGTCACAGGCACTATAATTATAATATATGATTAAAATACACAAATGTGGCACAGTTTAGGTAAGTGACACATTTAGAATGATAGGACTCAAGGGATTGTTTTCTAAAGCATTCTTTAACAGTGATTATAATTGAAATGATTATAATTTTATAGAATTTTACCAAAGTCCACTGGTACAATTTTACTTGTTGCTAATACTTTGAATTCTTTTATTTTCTACATTTGTGGTTTAACTATTAAAAAACTTAAATGTCCTGAAAAAAAAAGATCCCACACTTCATTCTTTACAGAAATAGTCACTACAGAACTAGAAATATTAAAGGGGTAATGTGGGGCAGTGGGCTGTGACAGGCAGCCTGTTCCCCAGTCGATCACAGACTTAAACCCCGGCAACCCAGTGGGGGTAACCTACAAGAGATGGTAGATATTTTACCACACTACTGGACGCTGGGCTCCTGTCAAGTAGATATAATCCTCAGACCCCCCTGTAGAGAGGTCTGTGACCATAAGTCATGTAGGAGCAGCACACCAAGCCCTCCCACATGCAGATAAGGTATCCCTAAGCTCTCAGACCAAGCCAATGGGAAGTACCTGCTGTCAGACTCTGACCCATCCCAAACTGTATATTAGAGATCCTATCCAGAAGAAATAAAGGTGTGAGAACTACTCTGTTGTCTGAGATCTTCTATCATAAGAGATATAACACTGCTGCTTGGGAAGAGCTCTGCTCTCCCAAAATGCCACCAGAAGCTTTCCACACTCCTTGCTGGCTAGCCAGCCTCTCGTGGGCTCAGCCCAGGCCCAACTCAGTACAGGGCATTGGGTGCAGCATCTTGGAGCAACTGAGTCGGCAACTGCAGAGACTGAGGTAGAGGTGACTTCCATCCCTGCTTGCACTCTCCCCTTTTCCTGAACCCTCGCACTTGGCCAGGCCAGAGATCCCTGTGGAAAGCCTCCAGCAAATAAGCCCACAACTGGCTCACAACATGGGGCTCGAACATCGACACAACTGCACTGAATGGATACCACAGAAAGGTGAGCCCCCCAACTTTGGAGACAAGCAACCTGTCCTTTCCTGCTGTGCTTTCAGTCAGTGCCATCGCGTGGATTTGGACAAGCTGAAGGGGCAACTGAAGCCTCCTGGCCAGAGCTACTCTCTGGTGTCAGCTGAAGGTCAGTCTGGCCCCTGTCTAAATCCCAACAGCCCACAAGGGGCATTGGCAAAGACTCTATCTTACTTCTTCTCAAAATAAAAGAAAACCTGATAATGCAGCAGCCACTTAAAAGCCACAGGGCAGCTGCCAGTTCTTAAATTTGTGGGAAGGCTTAACGATTTGGACCTCTGTGGAGTACCCCAAAGCCAATAGGCCAAGGGAACCTTCTCATTGGGAAAAGCGTTTCTCCTCTTTTCTGTCATGGGCAACTCACAATCACACAAAAAAATCGCCCTGGGCCAGGGAAATATGTGCCCTACTAAAATCCCACCGAATAAAAATAGCTAAAAAACAAGCCTCCCAGTTTGGGGTGGAAGTCTTTAAGATAGCGCCAAACATGGCCAATGATAACATTTATAGTCCTGACTCATGGACCCAAGTAGCTTCTCTCATCAAAAATAGAGATACCCAAGAAGGAAAAACATCCTCCCATGATTTTTTGCTGATCTTAGCCACAATTCAGCAATGCATAGGACCAACTAAAATAGGACAGGCTGATAGCAACATAGCTCCTGAGCCCCCTCAGTCAGAGGAAGTCAAAGATCAAGGTCCTAAAATACACCCTATTTCAGATCTCACAGCCCTTACTACCCACCCCTGCCTCCTTACAGCCTGGAGGAAACACTAAACAAACCATCTGCTCCTCCTGCCCCTCCTTCTCGAACTCAAGTGCAAGGCTCCATTAGAAAAACAAAGGAGCTTCCACCTGCCTCTTCCCCTACTCCACCTGCCCCTATTCGACAAGAGAGACATATCTCTCCTCCTCCTTCTCCAAGCCATAAAAGCAAAAGACCTTCAAAACTTGTAGACAAAACCTGGCCAAACTCCAGTCTCTTACCCCCAACCATCTACTACCCAACAACTTTGTAATTTTCAAGACTCTCTTGCAAAAACTAACCCCACCTCCCATGCTACTTAGGAGTATGATACTGAACTAGAAACCCAAAATGCTCAAGCATTCCCAGTTAATATCAACCCCAGTCAAACTAAACTACTCAACTGGTACCCACTCCAAGCCTCAGACTTAAAAGAACTCAGTCAAGCAGTGAAGGAAGAGGGCATCCATGCACCCTGGACAAAAACTCTCCTACAGAGCCATATTGCCAACTTAAACACACACCCCCAAGATTGGAGAAATATTTATCATTCTTCCCTTCCTGGCCCAATGTTTTTAGAGTGGGAAGCCTTATTTAGAGATGAATGCCATCAACAAGTCAGGCAAAACCAGGACAGAGGTGATCCCCATGGGGTTTTAATGAACTCTTTGGTCAAGAAGACTTTTCTACTGGAGCACAGCAGGCAACTCAGCCAGCAGGATACTATAAGCAGATTACTATATCCCAAGCTTGGGATAGGCTCACTCCACCCTCAGGGTCACAAGATCCCACCTCCTCCCAGCTCTTTCTCCATCAAAAGCCAGGAGAACCCCTATCTGATTTTATTCTCAGAACTAAAATGAGCCTAAAAAGAAAAGTTCCCAACCCCACAGCCAGAGACCTCCTTCTTAAAACCATTGTATGGGAAGGCATGACTTCTGAATCCAGACTGCCTTGTCAGGGTCTCCGAGAGGAGTATCACCATAGGTGGATTGTAGCAACTTGAGATATAGGAACCATGTCACACCAGATTACATCCATGGCTCAGGCATTTGTAGCAGCAGTGAAAACAGAAAGAATGTACTTCAAATGTGGAGAGGCAGGGCATTGGAGGAATGAATGCCCACAAAACTCTCTCCCCATAATAGATCCTAATTCCACTAAGAAAATCTGTCCCCACTGCACAAGAGGTTTCCACTGGAGGAAATACTGTACTGCTGTATATAAGGATGGTAAGCCACTAAAGCCTTGAAACTTCAGATGGGGCAGCCCTCAGCCCTGACAGTAAGAGAGACAACTACTCCCATAGAAGCTTTGTGGGTGTCCAGCATCTCAGAAGGCTCCCATCCAAAGTTAATCATTAAAATAGTCAATAAACCATTCAAATGTCTTATTGATACTGGAGCAGTCAGGACAATTTTAAGACAGCAAGAGATGCCATGTGACTGGCAACTGATCCTTAGGCCTTGGCTCTAGGCATAGAGGGTACATCTCACGCATTCATCATCACACAGGCCTACAGGTGGGAAGACCCGGATGGAGCTACCAGCCTCCTAAGCCCCCTGGTAGCTTGGGTAGCTACCAATCTTCTAGGGAGAGATATCTTACAAGCCTTGGAGGTGGTTCTTACCACCTAACCAGAAAGAGAGCACATTACAATAGAAGATATGACCTATAAAGAAAATAATACCCAAGGAGACCCTAAAAGCCCTCCTCATAATCACCCCCAATTCTAGGGGCCACTGTTAGATTTAGTACCCCCTGCCTTGACTGACTTTCTAATGAAGCCGTCTGGGTCCCACAGTGGCCTCTATCAAGGGAGAAGCTTGGAGACCTCACACAGCTGGTAGAAGAACAGCTATTGCTACAACACATCCACCCCTCCTGCAGTCCATAGAATACCCCTGTATTTGCTATTTAAAAAGAGCTCAGGGGGATGGAGATTATTACAAGATTTAAGGGCAATTAACAAAACAATGCAAGTCTGGGGTTCCCACAAAGAGGGCTACCCCACATCTCAGCCATCCCTGCCAATGTACCCCTATTAGCAATAGATATAGAAGATTGTTTTTTTTTCCATCCCTCTCCACCCCAAAGACTGTGAATGCTTTGCATTCTCAATACCCCCCATTAACAATTCTGGCCTGGCTTCATAATATGAATGGACTGTCCTTTCACAGGGAATGGCTAACAGTCCAACCATTTGTCAGGAGGTTGTAGCCACTGCATTAAAACCCCATTTTAAAATGGGACTCAATATATATCATTATATGGATGATATATTAGTGTGGGGACACTCTTCCACCTCCCCTTCACAACTTAAGGACCAGATAATATCTTCCCTATCTGACCTAGGATTCAAAATAGCCCCTCACAAAATCCAACTTATTCTGCCCATTGCATTTTTAGGAACAGAAATCTCCCTTACCTCAATGCACCCCATCAAACTCACCCTTTCCTTCCCTCAAAAATTAACTCTCACCTCTTTCCAGAGCTTTTTGGGCAACTTCAGTTGGCTTTGGCCCTGTCTCCCCCTTCCCACAAGCACCCTTCAACCCCTCTTCAAACTCCTGAAAGGAGACAAAAGTCCCTCCTCCCCAAAATACTGTCCCCAGAAGCAGTTCAAGCTCTAAATTCTGTCAATGAAGCCCTAAAAGATATGGCTCTTGCTAGGTATGACCCAACAATACCAATACAGCTCCTTATCTTTAACTCCTCCCCTACACTTGTGGGAGCCCTTTACCAACCTCAGGGGGTGCTAGAATGGCTCCATACCCTGATGATTGGTACACTCTGAATTTTAAATGAAGTGGATGTACTTGCTTGCATGATTAAAAATGGCAGGGATAGAGTTCTACAAACCCTAGGGAAAGAACCTGACATTCTTATCAACCCCTTCTCCCTCTCTGACATTCAGTGGCTAATCAAAAATCACTCCCACTTTGCTATCAACTTAATAGGATTCACAGGGCAAATTGACAACCATTATCCTGATGAAAAATGGGCCTCTGCCCTCCCTCTGTTGTGATGGCTGCCCCCCAACCTATTCTCAAAATGGCTCATAGTGGAAGTTCCCTCAATATCTACCAATGGGGGAAAGAGGGGAACTGCAGCAGTAATATACTACTTCCCTGAGTATGAACCCCCTCTCCTCTGATTCAAAGAACTACCCTATCACTCCCACCAATATAAAGAATTATATGCCATCTATCTAGCTCTAAAAGAAGTCAAGAGCCCCATAAACCTCTTCTCAGGCAATGTATCTGCTATCAATTTGCTTCCCTGGTTGTCAAGATCCTTTGTCAAACTAGATGCCAACCCACTTTCCCCTCTACTTGTACAGGTCTCCACCCTCCTACAGGAAAGATCCTCCCCATCTACATCCAGCATGTCTGATCTCACAGTCCCCTACCAGGTCCTATATCTGAGGGAAATGCACTCGCTGACCAAACTGCCTCAACAGGGACATTCATGGCCTCCACTGAACAAGCAGACCAATTTCATTCACACACACACAAATATAAAAGGGCTTCATGCCCTCTTCCCCCACATCCCTCTTGCTCAACTCCAAAGGATAATAAAAACATCTTCCTCTTGTGCATCCCTTATTACCACCCCAGCTTTACAGATGATGGGCACCAATCTCTGAGGCCTTAAGTCCAATGCCTTATGGCAAATTGATGCCACCCATATTCCCCAATTTGGTAGACAGAAATATGTTTTTGACACAGTAGATACATACTCCAATTTTATATGGGCTACAGCTCAAACAAGTGAAAACTCAAAAAGGTTAATTCACCATATGCTTTCCACCTTTGCCATCATGGGCATTCTTCAACAGATGAAAACTTATAATGGCCCTGCCTTCACCAACTCTCAATTCAAAACCTTCTTCACATGCTGGGAAATTGCCCATCATAAGGGAATTCCCCACAACCATCAGTGCCAAGGAATAATAGAAAGAACACATCAAACCCTAAAGGCCCAACTCCTAAAACAAAAGACAACCACCCATCCCCCTAATGTACAATTAATGATGGCTCTGACTACCCTAAACATATTTAACATCTACAAAAACTCCAAACACCCTCCTATCTCCCTCCATTGGCACACACTAAAATCAACCCCCTCAATCCTAGTACGATGGTGAGATCTTTTGGATGGAATTTGGAAGAGAACAGACCCCCCCTCCTTACAACTGTGAGGGGTTTTGTTTGTGTTTTTCCATAGGACCAGCCTGATCCTATCTGGGTTTCTGCCAGAAATGTCTGACACCACCCCACCAATCAAGAAGATGTCCTGTCTCTCGTTGGCAGATCAAGGACAGAAGAAGAGGAAGAGGCAGAGGAAACACCACAACCAGAAGGACAACAAGATCTCCTGGAAGGACATCCATGACCTGATGACTACTGCCTAGGACATGTGCCCTCCACAAGCCCCCCTCTCCTCTGTTCTCTTGGCTGCTTTTGTCATTCTTCATGCTAACTCTGCTACTTCTTAGCCTCTCCCTAACCTTCCCAATACCTACCACTGGAAATTCTACGCTAGGGAAACCTACAATGGACACAACAAAGTTATAGGGACCCAGGACTGTCCACTTGAAGGATGCTGAACCAGGATTGAGATCCCTCTACACCCGGATTCCATCTCCACTGTCCCCAACCCTTTTCTCTGCTTTCCCTACCGAAACACAGGTGAATGTCTCCAGGAGGTCTCTACATATGGAGGTTGCAGATACTGGAGCTGCAGAATGGAATCCACCAGTTTCGGTGACACTATGTTTACCAACCAACCTTAAAACTCATTTTCACCTTTCCATCAGCGATCCCTGGAATGAACGTTGGTGAACCAGAGTCATGGGTAAACTTTACCCCAATGGCTATGCCAAATACTCAGTAGC
Source organism: Uromys caudimaculatus (assembly GCA_028551405.1). Lineage (NCBI taxonomy): Eukaryota > Metazoa > Chordata > Mammalia > Rodentia > Muridae > Uromys > Uromys caudimaculatus. Next base: position 2,265 of record JAPYYD010002420.1, on the reverse strand, counting down.
TGACCTGCACATCTCCTGTGAGCTTGTTCCTACCTCCAAATCAGTCTTTACCTACGCTAATATTATCCAACAGGAAAATCGGTCTCAGAAGGAGCTACGAGCTACCCTCTCCTGGCTACAGTACATCCAATATGCAGCTGACCTCCCTCCCTTAACTACCCACCCCAATTCCTCCCAATGCTTTTTCTGTGCTTCTCTCTCCCAACCATTATTAGCAGTTGTTCCCATTAACATTTCCCTTCATAGACCTCCATAGACCCTTACCCACGAGGAAAGCACAGGACATTCCTCCCTTCGACCTGCGCCCCGCTCTTTGCCTTGCAGGGCCATCCTCAAAACCTCATCTTACATGTGTCCATGATATCACCATCACCAAATCAGTGTATGTTAACCTTCCTGCCCTCCTCTGGTGCAAAGGCACTACAGGTGTTGCCTGTATTAACCCCTCTTTTCTTTTTTTTTTTTTTATACAGTAATTTTATTTTATTTTATTTTATTTTTAATTATTTATTTATATTTTGATACTTTATTTACATTTCCAATGTTTCCCCCTTTCCAAGTCTCCTCTTTGGAAACCCCCTGTCCCCTCCCCCTCCCCCACCTCTATGAGGGTATTCCACCTCCCCCCCATATTCCTACCTTGATATTCCCCTTTACTGGGGCCTCTAACACCCTCAGGCCCAAGGGCCTCTCCTCCCCCTGATGGCCAACAAGGCCCTCCTCTGCCACATACGTGGTCCAAACCATGGGTCCCTCCATGTGTATTCTTTTAACCCCTCTTTTCAAGGCTCTTGCTCCCCCATGATAATTGTCCCCCAGGTTTATGTCTACGAACCTGAAGAACTCACCTTGCAGAAGAAGAGAGAGATCTTCATCCCTCTGCTCATTGGACTAGGCCTTGCTGTCTCACTGGGTGTGACAGGAACTTCTGGAGCAGCCCTTGTCCAAACATAACATCTGGCCAGCTACTTCCAGGACAAGCTTGATCAGGCAATAGCTTCCACTTCGGACAGCCTTGAGTCTCTTCAACGCCAGATAACTTCCTTAGCAGGAGTTGCTCTCCAAGCCAAAGAGCCCTGGACTTACTGACTGCCGAACAGGGAGGAACTTGTGTTTTGCTGGGGGAGGAATGTTGCTTCTATGTCAATGAATCTGGGCTGGTAGAACAAGATGTACAAATGCTTAAAGAGCACTGGGGGAACTTCCAGGCACGCTATATTCCCAACACTCCTTCCCCTTGGTACTTTAATCCCTTGGTAGCTTGGCTTATTCCCCTCCTTGGCTCCATACTAGCCATTGGAGCCTTGTTTCTCTTGGCACCCTGTCTCTTTAGTTTCTAAAGCAGCAAATGAGTATTGTAAAGATCACTACCAATCAGGTCTTGGTTCAGTATCAAACTGTTCCCAACATGGGAGACAGTTATTCTGATGACACCTCTCCCTTATAAAAAGAAAGAGGGGGAGTTGTAGGGCAGTGGGCTGTGACAGGCAGCCTGGTCCCTGGTCGAGCACAGGCTTAAACTCTGGCAACCCAGTGGGGGTAACCCTACAAGGGACGGTAGGTGTTTTGCCATGCTCCTGGACCCCGGGCTCCTGTCAAGTAGCTACAACCCCCAGTTCCCCCTGTAGAGAGGTCTATGGCCATCAGTCATATAGGAGCAGCACACCAAGCCCTTCCACATGCAGATAAGGTATTCCTAAGATTTCAGACCAAGCCAATGGGAAGTATCTATTGTCAGACTCTGACCCATCCCAAACTGTATATTAGAGATGCTATCCAGAAGGAATAAAGGTGCAAGAACTACTCAGTTGTCTGAGAGCTTCTATCATAAAAACTGTAACACTGCTGCCTGGGAAGAGGTCTGCTCTCCCGAAACACCACCAGAAGCTTCCCGCACTCCTCACTGTCTAGTCAGCCTCTCATGGGCTCAGCCTGGGCTTGACTCAGTGCAGGGCGGTGGGTGCAGCATATTGGAGCAACCCACAGGGTAACTTCAGCAAGCATTATAGGTATCTGATGAGTATCAGTGCAATGGCCTTGGGAAACACAAAGGAATGTTGCTCTTTGCTCATAGTAAAGCTAACATATCTTCAAGGGAGAAAATAGGAGGTATTTGAATTTTATGTTCACATTAAGGAGGTGAGGCCTGTATATTTTAGAAGACTAGTATTTTTCTCTGAATTTAGCCAGGAGTTGCCAACTTATTTCTAGTTGAATGTGACAGTGGTAAGATTTTCTTTTTTTTTTTTTTTTTTTTTTTTTTTT
>JAPYYD010002419.1:0-16159 GCA_028551405.1 Uromys caudimaculatus | reverse complement strand
GTTCAATACTAGCAAAGGAAGCATGAATTAAACACAGAGGAACAGCTAAAAGAAAAATGTTTAACTCAGAGAAAGTAAACTCATTCATTTCTTTTTTAACACATTTAGTTTTTATTAGAATTGGAAAATAACACAACAAGTGATCCAATTTATTGTGGCCATACACTGGCAACTGCAATGTCGCAGTGGGTTCTGAGACTGCATAGGAAATTGCTTTCAGCCAGACAGTGGATGCTAACAGGAGGCAGTTATGTCCATTCATGAGGAGAATGTGTCAGGAGCCATCTAGAATAGGCTATGGCTGGCAGGAGGCCTTCATGGAGGTGGCCCATGGCTAGCAGGAGGCCTTCATGGAGGTGGCCCACTGTTTTTGTATGGTTTGTGATGGATGAGCTCTTTGAAGTAAAGTCCCAAGGAGACTTCATCTCAGGATTGCTTCTTTTAGCTGATATGCATTTCCTGCCATTATTAAATTAATGTAATAATCCCTGGGCATTAGCCCACTCTATTGGGCAGATTTCTGCAGATCAACAATGATGTGCTACTGCCTTGTAGTGATGCTAAACAACCAAACAAATTTCTTAATTCTTAATAATGATCCTATAACAATTCCTAAAATTATACTAGTAATTATTAAGTCCTTTATAATAGGAATGCTATTAAAGCCCTCTCTGAAATGAAAACTGCAATTAGAACTCTGCAATTCTTCAAGTGTCAAGAGTTAATTGCTTTTGAAATAAATATCAGGCATTTACTACTTAGAACACATACCATGAGGTTGTTAAACAATTAACCAAAGGTCATAAAAGGGAAGTAATAATTTATTGTAAGGGGCATAGACAGAAGATAAAATATTGACTGGGTTTATCTATACAACATTTCAGTGCCAACTGAGATACAAAAAATTATCATCTTTAACTCTCCATGAACCTATGGAGCCAATGACAGAAAACTATTGTTTAGCCAGATAATTAATCTTAATGGATATACATGTAAAACATCTGTGTTGTAAACTTGTTATACAATTTATGCTTTGAACTTATATTTGAACTTTTGAAAAAATGATACTTGGAAAAACCATGTGATCTATTTCCCTAGAAAAGGTACAAAAACTATGAATGATTACATCAAATGGCATGACATCAGAGTAGGAGGATTAGATTAGCAGGAGAGAGCAAGATTAGGAGGAGTAAGGAGAAGGACGACAGAGTAGAGTAACTTAGAATTATGTGAGTAATTTAGAAATTAAGAGAGAATATAGTCTGATAGATTTTCCCCCTTTTGCTTTCCCTTAAAAATAAAGAGAACATTAGGGCAGGAGCAGAAGAAGAGAGCAATATGCAAAATGCAGAGAGATAGAGGGACAAAGAAGAAGCTGCAAAGAAAGCAAAAAGAGCAGGTAGGCTTCTCCTTACCGTACGACAGAAAAGATCTTTCCTTAACAGCAAGGCAGGCTTCGTCATACTAAAAAAGTCAAAGCTTTTTTTCTTACAGACATGGGTTTAATTAATTAGCAATAGAAGGTAGAAGCTTTTCCTTTCTCTATGTAATAAATATGCTCATTTTTCATTCAGAATGAATGAGTTCTTTCTGCACTGGTGTTCGGACTTTTGCTCTATTTCTTATATATGTATGGATGTATGTGTGTAAGTACGTAAGTTGATTAGATAAATTGTTAGGTCCAACAAATAAGTATGAATGTAGATGTATGAAAATATGTGTTTATGCATATTTGCATGTGTAAAATTTTTCTTTATGCAAGCATGACTGTCTTCTTCTGGAACAATAAAAGTGTATTGCTCCCTAGCTCCTGGCAAGCTAAGGGCAAGGCTTTTTGGGTAAGAGAGAAAGGTGCCCTGGAAATTAACCCTTTATACATACTCCGCTGTTAAGACACCGGTGTTAATTTGACCAGAGGCTTGTAGCTTCTGGCTTCACAGTAACTTAAATTCAAGATAGGTAAACATTAGTATTAATAAAAAAAAATCTTAATCCATCACAAGAACAAATCTTGCCCCCACTGATGCACAGCTACCATCAAGAACAAACCAGAACTCCAGAGCTGTCCTTCAACAATGGTGTAGAGCAGAAGTCTGCAGATGTCTGCATAGTGGGCAAAGGACATGAAAACCAGGAGCATACCCTCTGTACCCCCAATTGTGTGTAAAAGCTGAACTACAATCTCATGAAGCTGATGGTCTTTGTGGAGCCTGTTAGGTCAGTTAGCATCTGAGGCACAATACTTGTGGTGTAGCACATGGTCAGAAAGAAGAGGTTGGTGAGGAAGAAATACCTGGAGCTGTGGAGGCATGGGTCTAATGTGGACAGCAGAATGACAGCAATGTTTCCAATCATGGCTATGGGGTTTGTTTCCAGAAGAATAATGAAGGGAGGGAGTTCCAGCCAAGAACAGTCTGAAAAACCAAGAAAAATAAACTCTTCCTTTATTGATCACTGTGATTCTCTTCAATCAAATTCACCTGTAGTAAAGAAGTATCAAGAAGGTTTAGTGTTATAGGAATAGCAAAGCCTCATGATTCATTGGTTATGATTATTGAAACCAGAGTTGGCATTTTGCATTTGAAATGATGCTTAGGAGATAACACAGTCTGCCAAAGAAAGAGGATCTGGGATTTATCTCCAGTGCTCAGGAAAAAATGTTTTCAAGGAAACATTTCTATAATCCCAGCTCTAGTTAAGAAAACTCTGGTAATTTTCTGGAGCTTGTTGACCAGCTAGTGTAGCAGAATTGGTGAGCTCTAGATTTAGTGAGAGGCACAGTTTTGAAACAAAAAGTAGAGATCAAATGTAGAAAAATTTGACATGGACTCTGCATTTTATATACACAATACACCCAAAGCACAGAAACATGAATTCATACCCATTTATTCACATGCATACTCCTTCATTCTCGCAAATAAAGTAACCTGGCAACTGTTGATTTCACTTCTATTTATGACACTAAACTTTAAAGGGAGTTTGCAATTATCTGATAGTACATGTGGCATAAAGATGAGGAACTAATTTTAACAGCAGTGCTGAAGACATTACTGAAACATCATAGAAAGATGTCCAGGAATCAGTCAGAGAAGTTCATAGAACTCTGTGCTCTGAGTATGGAAGGTTGGCCTATCTAGTTCTATCTTCTGAGCTGAATCTTTAAATCTTCTGTATAGGCAGTGAGTACATTTGAGATCTAAATAAACTTCCTCTATATACTTGAGATTGAGCAAAGTAGTTTAAACACTGTTACCATGATTTTTTCATATTGGTACAGTTATCAACAGCCCCCTCTTAGAAGACAAATGAGTTATGCCTCAATTACAATGTTCTTTTTGACATTTATGTGCTTTTAAAAAATATATATTCAGTGGAAACTTGGCATTCAGTGATTCCTGATAAATTGTAGTTAACTCATCCATCTTGTAGAGATATTTCTTTATTAATTAAGCTCAATGCTTCCTTTAATACAAAAAAATTGGTCAATTATCAGAGACATTGTTTTCTTGTTGTTGTTGTTGTTGTTATTCACATTGATATTGTTAATATATTTTTTAAATCCAAGGATTTTTGTCAGCAGATCTCTTGATTCAGACAAAGTGTCATTCAAATCTCAGTAATTTCCTATATCCTAGATGTATTTATTCCCTTACTTTGTAGCTAAAGTGAATGCAGATATAACAAAACCATGGAACAGAATAAAACAATGTAAGAAATTTTTTGATACTTTATTTACATTTCAAATGTTTTCCCCTTTCCAGGTCTCCCCTTTGGAAACCCCCTATCCCATTCCTTCTCACTTTGCCTCTATGAGGGTATTCCCCAACCCACCCACCCACTCCCATCTTCTATCCCTGGCATTCCCCTAAACTGGGGCATCTAACACCCTCAGACACACGGGGCTCTCCTCCCACTGATGGCCAACAAGGCCCTCCTCTGCCACATATGTGGCCAACACCACGGGTCTCTCCATGGGTATTCTTTGGTTGGTGCTTCAGTCTCCAGGAGCACCAGGGAGTCTGGCCAGTTGACACTGTTGCTTCCTCCATGGGGCTGCAGACTCCATCAGCTCCTTCAGTCCCTTCTCCAACTGCTCCATCTGGGACCCCAAGCTCAGTACAAAAGTTGCTATGAATTGAACCTTGGATATTCTGAACTTTTGGGCTAATATCCACTTATTAGTTAGTACATACCTTGTTCGTTCTTTTGTGAATGAGTTACCTCATTCAGGATGATATTTTCAAGTTCCATCCATTTGCCTGCAAATTTCATGAATTCATTGTTTTTAATAGCTGAGTAGTACTCCATTGTGTAAATGTACCACATTTTCTGTATCCATTCCTCTGATGAGGGACATCTGGGTTGTTTCCAGCTTCTGGCTATTCTAAATATGGCTGCTATGAACAGAGTGGAGAATGTGTCCTTATTACATGTTGGAGCATCTTGTAACAGTAAGAAATGTTACAAGGCAAATTTGATTTTTCTGTTAGATGGGAGGAAAGTAGCCAGAGAAGTCCCATATATTATCCAAGACACATGTAGTGGCATCTGAAGCTTGAGCCAGGAGATCCTTACTCTAGGTTTTGACTCTGTAGCTCTGGAACCCTGCCTCATTTTTTTTTTCATTCTACAACTACCAAGGTTATCTGTAAGGCAGGAATTTTCAACTTCAACACTGCGAAGCCATCTGGTTTATTATATGCTGTTGTGGAAGTGAGGAGGGTAGGTGAAAGCCCCAGACAAGCATGGTCCCCAACGCATAGGATTCTCAGAATCCTCTGGACTTTTCCCAGTAGTCATTAACTACATCTCTACATTCAAGTGATAACAGCTAGAATCCCACAGACTTTGCCACATGTCTAGCTAAGAACTGCAAATATGAAATGATCTAAGCTGGCTACCCTTGTTTAGTATGGGAATAGGTTTTCTACATTTATGTGCTCTGAATGGCTTGACATAACTTTTTGTAAAAGAGAAGAATCTGAAAGCTCTGGTAGGTTTTATCTGTTTATTAATATTTTATGGGTATGAATGTTTTTGCCTACATGTGTGCATGTACATGGTGTGCATACAGTGCCCATGGTGGTTGGAAGAGTTGTCAGATAAACTGGAAATTGGAGTTACAGATGGTTGTGACCCACCACAGTGCTGAAAACTGGCCTTGGGTCTTCTTCAAGAAGAGTAAATGGTCTTAACCACTGACTGAGCAATTTCTCCATCCCCTTGAATTAACTTTCTAACAATGGAATGTATTCTCTTTCTCCTTTGTTACAGGGAAAAGCTCTTTGGCTGTTAGAATGAAATGTGCTCTGTGTTTGTAAGGAGTAAAGACATCCAGGTACTCCAAATAAAAGACACTAATTTCAATGAGCCAGCCTTTCGGATCTCATATAAATCTCTGAAGTACCCCTTAACAAATTTGTGTAAGTTAAAAGTAGACTTTGAGTTATCCATATCACCGAAGTAACAGACTAGCCTTCCCAACATCTCTCAGCTAACTGCATAAATGAAGGTTTATATAGTCTAAAGTGGAATCTTACTGTCTTGACACCTGTAATATCTGTTGCTGAGCATTCTTCATTGAGGGCTGTTTGATGAATTTTACAATGATAAGATGATAAGAACATGTGCAGGGCTCTGTTTTTTAGATGCCAGTAGCTTCCTCATGTGACAGCCAACCTTGCCTCAATATGTTTCTCAGAGTCCCACATGGAAGAGAAAAATTACCAAGTTTGAGAACCAATGAGCTGGTACTGGGCTACAAAATTAGAGCTATGTGGTCAGTATGGGATAGAGGATCTTTCCAAAGACAAGAGCTCAGAATGAATGGAAACTGATGGATAACTTTCTTTGTTCTGCAGGGCAAATAATGTGCACTTCTTTGATGCTAACCACATGTTTTTTGAGTTGATTCAGAACTGCAGTTTGCAACACTTGGACCTCATCTGCTCATTCCTGTCCCATAGTGAGGTGAAACTATTGTGTGATGTCTTGAACCAGGCAGAGTGCAACATAGAAAAACTTGAGTAAGTCTTTGTGTTCTCCTACCTCACTGACTACCCTCAATGGAGACATAATAATTTAGATCCATCTTATTATGACAAAAATGCTCTGAACTAAGCAATAATAGAAATAAATAAATCTTTTACTGGTTTCAAATTTTCAGCTTATATGCCATTGCTGTGTGAAGCAAGGGGAGCAAAAAATTGGAAACACAGCCACATCACATGCACTATCAAGAGCAAAGAGCAGTGTATTGATGCACACACGTTGGTGCTCAAATAACTTTCCCCACTCCTATAGGGGTCAGTGTCCTGCTTCTGAGGAATGGTGCTCTAGGCTGTGGGTGAGACTTACCACCTCAGTTAACTTAAGAGATTGACCATAAACATGCCCACAGATCTTCTCCATCTAGAGAACTCATCATTGAAACTCCCTTTCTGTATGATTTTAGATTGTGTCAAGTTGACATTAAAACTATCACAGGACAAGAGTTTTTAATGTTGTGCACTTGTGTCCTATTTTTCTACTGTTCATGTAGAAACTTCCTCACTTTAAGGACTGATCCCATGCCTGGCAGTGGTGGCACATGCCTTTAATCCCAGCACTTTGGAGGCAGAGACAGGTAGATTTCTGAGTTCGAGGCCAGCCTGGTCTACAGTGTGAGTTTCAGGACAGCCAGGGCTACACAGAGAAACTCTGTCTCAAACAAACAAACAAACAAACAAACAAACAAACAAAAGAACTGATCCCAGCTAGTCAATGAGATGGATCAGTGGATTAAGGCACTTGCTACCAACTCCACAACCTGAGTTTTATCCCAGGACCCACATGGAAAAAGGAAGGAACCCACTTCTACAAGTTGTCCTCTTTTGTTCCACATATGTCACATTGTCTTTTGCATGCTATAGCATATGTACTTGAACATGAACACAAAATATAAATAAATAAATGCATTCAATTGATAATAATTTAAAGCACTGGGTTGTTATGACAATTTGTTGCTCTCCTGGAAGACCACAGATAATCCTCAGACCCAACAGTTTGTAACTCTAGTTCCAGAGGAACTTATACCTTCTTATATCTACAGGCACGAGTTACACATGTGGTACACAGACACATGTGGGCAAAACACTCCCATATGAAAAAAAACAAGTAAGTCTAAATTTAATTTTACTTAAATTGAACTGAGTACGGAATGTGAAAATTAATTTCTAAATGGGTACATCCACATTCAAAACCATGGCTTCAGTTCAGATTTCATGACTTCTGGCCTATCTTAGAACTCAGAACTCTCACTGATCTATGCTAATTGGTCTATGAAGACTAAGCTCATGGTGAGTAGCACCATTACCCTTAATTTGGGTCCTGGATTACTTAAGAGTGGAAAACATAGGCATGCATGTGTGGCTTCTCTGTGCTTTTGACTCTAGATATGGTGTGACAAGCTGTTTGAAATTTCTGTCTTCTTGACTTCACACACTGAGAGAGTACAATCTGGAATAGTGAAATAAATTAGAGCTTATCTCTCCAAAACTGGTCTTGTAAGGATGATTTTTATCACAGCAACAAATTTGAGACTAAACCACATACACATTGTTTTTCAAAATATACTTTTCATGAAGTTTATTGCACAGGATAACATTGATATGGCTACATATTACAATAATCATGTAGCTTTAAAAAGTGTCATTAGAGATAGTAATTGAGGCATTGTTAATATAAAGAATTTAGGTTATCTTCAGGTAAGGTCTTCCAAATATAGGCATTTTCAATAATTTACCCAAATTCAATACTAGTTCTGACATGAATCAAAAGAAACAAAGAGAGATGTGTTTGGATAAACCAGAAATTTCTCCTCTTACTTGAATATTTTATTACTCTTAAAATGTGTAAAGTTGTGGGAATGTTACATTTTTCCCTCTTCACATGCCCTTCCTTCCCTCCTACAAGTTGGCCAACTGTTCCCTCAATGAGCAATGTTGCAAGTACCTTTCTGATGTTCTTAGGAGGAACAAAACTCTGAGCCATCTAGACATCAGCTCAATGACCTGACGGATAAAGGGCTAAAAATTCTCTGTAAGGCTCTGACTCTCCCATACTGTGTCCTGAAGTCACTATGGTAGGTTTCTTTGAGCTTGTTCTTAGAGGCCCTGTTTACGAATCTTGAGAATTTTCAGGGTAGAGTCATTCACCTCTCATTCCTGAAGACCTTTTCCTTAGGGCAAATCTGTACTTTCACCTCTATGTCATGGTTTTGGTATGTGGTGGATAGCCCCTCAAACTATAGACACAAAGAACTCCAAGAAAGAAAGGAATTATGACTTAAGCACAAGGGATTGTTAAAATGTTTGGAGTGGGTGCTAGAAGATAAATAGTGATGTTTTGTAATCACTGTGACTGTGATGAAATATATAATGTAAGCAAATTAAGGGATACAGGGTTCATTGTAAGTCATGTTATGGAGTGGTCTAATCTCAGAGAAAAACTGTGGTAAAGTAGGCACATGGTGGTAGAAGTGTGTATAAAAATTCTTTTCATCTTTGTGGGTCAAGAAGCAGAGTGTGGAAGCAAAATCAGTCTTGGATATAATCCTTAAGCCCACACTCAGTGGCCCACATCTACCTGTTAGACCCCAATATTCCAGAAATCCCACAATTTCCCAAAACAGTGGCTCCATCCTTGGAATAAGTGTTTAACCACAGGAGCTTGTAGAAAACATTTAAAGTCCAAAGAAAGAGTAAGACATTCTACTCTGAAAGAGTAAACTGCAGTGTAACAGTTAGATGAAGAGAAATGACAGAACTCTTGATTTCAAATTATAAATTGGAGAGATTTGGCAGTAATTGAATGTGGTTGTTGTTTTGATCATGCCAAGTGGATTAGTATTCCACGATTAAATGGCTTTTGGTGACAAATCCAGGTGTGAGGGACTTGGGAGAACACTATAACCTAGTCTGTTCATAACTAGTCTGCTATGAAATCTCAGAGTTACAATGTTTTTATCCTCTAAAAAAGAGGATAAGGAACAAAAGGAAAACACATGTATAATGTGATTTTCCCTCTTATAATGGCTTTCTAAAGCCCATTAAGATGTCATATAGGATATATTTTGAAAACATTAAATGTATCTATGTTTCCCCAGCACTATAAAGAAAGAAGAAAAAGTAGTTTTAAAGTATAAACCATTTGATGATTCTCAAAATTCTGAATATGTATTTAAACATTTGTCTGGAGAGCAAAAATCAGTTTTCTCCAATAGAATGAAACTTAGTATATCATCCACAGTCTAGGGTAGGCCCCATACTCAGGAATATTTGGCTAACACAAAATGGACTCTGTTTTCTGTGCTTTACTTATTCAGTTTGTTTGGCCAAACTTGGCTAGAATGAGATACCATGTCTTCTTTCTTTTCTTGATATAAGTACAGACCTTGAAAGCTGTATAGTAGTCCCTCCTACCCCTGCCTTATACATGTTTTGGGTTACCCATAATTCCAGAGTCCATTTTCATATGGGTGACCTATATTTAATTATTGCTTAAAAGTATTATTGAACATAATATTATTTTAACTTTTGAAATGATTTTTTTGATTCACCTAATGTGTGTGTGCTTCTGAGTGTTTGTGAGTCCAAGTGCCTGAGGAAGCTTTAAGAGGGAATTGGATCCCCTGGGACTGGAGTTAGAAGTACTTGTGAGCTGCTTAACATGGTTTCTGGGAACCAAACCTGGGTCTTCTGCAAGAAAAGTGTACTTTTAAACTCTGAGCCACCTCTCCAGCCCCCTGTTTTAACTTCCATTACAGTATAGTGTAGTTGATATTATATGTCATTTTAAATATCTGAGTATGCTTGGTCTACTCAGTTTTTGCTGTCTATGGATCACTGAGAAGATGCTGTTTTCTGAATCACTGAGTGATGTCTTTACTTTTAGGCACCATTGAGCTTTGTGAAATGCTTCCTCTTCAGATCAGAGCATAACCACTATATTGTGATTTTTCTCTTAAAGTTTGAGCCATTGTCGAATCACCTCTAGTGGCTGCCAGGACCTGGCTGAAGTCTTGAGGAACAACCAGAACCTGAAGTACCTACATATTTCAGACAATAAGTTAGAAGACGCTGGTGTGAAGCTGCTGTGTGATGCTATAAAACACCCCAACTGCCACTTAGAGGATCTATGGTAGGTGTCATCAAGATTGTAGTTGTGTCTTTGAGGATGGCAAAAGAGGGGATTAATGTGCAGAAAAGTAAATTAAAACTCCATAGGGGAAATGAGAAATGGCTCAGTAGTTAAGAGCATTGGCTGTTCTTCCAGAGGACCCAGGTTCAACTCCTTGCACCCACATGGCAGTTCACAACTGTCTGTGACTACAGTTTCAGGGTACCCACTATCTTCATACAGACTTACATGCAGGCAAAAGACCAGTGCACATAAAATTCCAAAGGGAGTATATAACACTTATCAGTGAGGGTGGGTGATTGATGGTTGCAAGTATAGATGTACACTTGTCTTCATGGATGGAAGCCTGCATAGATAGATAGCTCTTACTAGGATAGAAACATATATGGATACTGGATGCATGCATAGATGGTTGAATACATGTATGGATGGATGTCCACCGGAGATATCAGGAGGATGTCCAAGGTTCTGAAACCACATCTCATCGACTTACTTGGACTAAGGGATATTACACCTGCTTCGGCTGCCATGGCAAAAATAGACTGAGTGGATCATATAGTACAGATTTATTGATATACACAATTGCAGAGGCTAGAAGTGAGGTTATTCATCAATAGGGATGGTTCCTGTAAAGGACCAATACAAGGAGTATATTCCAGACTTTTTTCAATGATGTGAAAATGATTTATCTTCTCCCTGTATCTTCACAGTTATACAAGATTAGGTCCCACCTGATAGTCCTCATTTTAACTTAGTTACCTCTATAAAGACTATCTCAAAACTCAGTCCCATGGGACACTAGGGATTAGAACTTTAACACATGAGTTTTGACTGGATGTAGTTTAGTTCATGGCAGAATGGATCTCAATGGTTCAAATCCAAAGATTTCAAGATGCTTGAGGTGTAGGCTTAGAACTTCCCAACCCTTGTTTCACTGTATTATCCAGTGCAAGGTCCAATTTTATCCCATGTTCAAGGGCTGGAACAGCAGACTATTTGTGGAACTATTAGTTCACCACAGACAAGGATACTAAGAATAAACTATTGTGGTCATATCTGCCAGTGAAGTGAAAATTTATTGTTGTGAGCACTTTGCTTTTGAGAGACTGTCTGCAGAGGCTATGGAGTGAGCACAGTCTAAATAACTAAGTCACCTCCCATGTATATTCCTTCTCACACTGACATACAACTGTTACTTTTTGTTATAGGTTGGAAGCCTGTGAGATAACTGGTGCCAGTAGTGAGGACCTTTCTTTTGCTTTTATCCTGTGTAAGACCCTACAGAGGCTCAGTCTGATGGGGAATGCCTTTGAAGTCAGTAGCATGGTTTTCTCTCCAAGGTTCTGAAACAGCAAAAGTGTTCCTTTCATTCACTTGGGTGAGCTGGCCTCTGTTCTCCTTGAAGAGTCCTTGGGGATTAAAAGGGATGAACTGAGATCTGAAATGTACAGCTAATAATATAATCATTGAAGATAGAAATAATAGCTGGGGGGATGTCTCAGTCCATAGAGTGCTTGTTACACAAGCATAAGGGTGAGAATTGCATCCCCAGAAACTACATTTAAAACCTAGGCATGAGATTTCCCATTGTATTCCAGTACTGGAGAGGTACATATAAGAGGATATTAATGTTCACTGGGCATCCAGTCTAGTCAGAATGGTGAGTTCCATAACCAATGAGTGACCTCATTTCAGAAATCAAGAATGATACCTGATGTTGGCCTCTGGCCTCTGCCTGTTTACACACAGTAAATGCAAGTAATTCAATAATAAGGTGTTTGGTTGCACCTGTAATAATCCTGTAACTGCTGCACCAGTAAACATATCTTATCAAGAAACTCCACCTCTTATTGAAGGACTATGGAGAGTTAATTGGTGTCTGGGGAAGGAATGCCAAAAAAGATTACTAAAATGTAAATTAAAAATAAATTCAAGTAACATTTTCTCACTGCCCGAGGGTGTGTGTTGCAGAGGTATTAGATTAAGTATGAAGCCTGTCCTTGCCCTGTGACTGGTGAGTGCCCAAGTACTGGTGATACTTAGTACTATTATAATGATAATAGATAAATATCCTTTTAAATATAACTTTGTTTATGCAGATAGTCCTGACTTGAGGTTGCTTAGATCTACAATATGTTTAAGATCTACAATGTGAAGGCATACCCAGGCATTTACTTTGTTCTTCCAACACAGTACTCATCAATTATATGAGATGACACATTAACATTTTCATATAAAATGATCTTTGTCAGATAATCTGATTTTTGCCCACCTGGAGCCTAATGTGAGTGCTCTGAGAACATTTAAGATAGACTAAGGGAACTACAGTGGTCTGCTTGTAGATAGAAATTTAAATTATGCATTTATCATATACATGTGATTCAGGCTATTTTATATAAGCATAAGATATTTTATAAATAAGATATATACCATGCAATATTACTTTTAAAAATCTTCAGCATTTTCTTTTGTGGTTCATTTCCCCCCTATGGTCTTCAAATCCATATGAGATCAAGGTAATTTTTATAAAAGGATGTGAGTTCAGGTGAACATGTGTGTATGGATTGTGTACACAAGTGTGGAGACCAGAGGACAACCTCTAATGGCCATCCATCATCAAAAACCATCCCCTTCAGTTATTTTTGAGATGGGATATCTCACTGGAACCTGAGAGTAATAAATTCTGTAAAGCTGGTTAGCCATCAAGTGATACGGACCTGTCAGTCTCTGCTTCATTGGTTCTTGGACCACAGTCATTTGCCACTATTTCCAGTATTTTTTATGTGGGTGATAGGAACTAGCTTCAGGTCTTCATGCTTGTGTAGGAAACAAACACTTCACTGGGAAAGCCATCTCCCCTGGCCTTTAAGATCAGGGTCGTTTTAAGTAGTTCTTAAGCCACTCATTTCTAGGAAAGTGAAACCTTATCAGAATGTCCAAACTTTTGACATTCCAATATCACACACACACACACACACACACACACACACTTCAAACTCAAAAACTGTGCAGTTGGTTTACAAAAACAAATCTTATTGTTCTGTGTAAACTTATTTTGTGCTAGACCTTTCATAGCTGCAATCTTCTGCATGTGGCCCAAGAGTTGCAGGTTGAATATATCTATCAGATATTGGGTTATAATATTTATAAGTCTAGTTATCTCTCCTGGAAGAAAACACAAGCTCACTTCCTTAAGATTTACTCTTTCAAATTCCCCTCCCCATGGAAATGTTGAATGCCTGCAAGATTTCTTTCTTTCTTTGTGTTGGTTGGAGTTTGAGAAGGTACCAAGCTGGAGTGGATGCATAAAGAAGCAGAAAGTGATGAGTTATCTGGAAATTTCTGAGTTTTACAGCTTTGCATTTGTTTCCAATTCAGTCATGTTTATTCTGCACCCCGGGCAAGGTGTCAGTTCTTCAGATTTGATTGGCAAAGTAAGAGTCATTATTTCACATGAGAAATTAAAAAATATTCAGGTTTCAGATAATGAAATAGATATTGTGAAACCAAATAAGGTTCTATGGTATCTTCTTACTCCACCATCGAAAGTCTCAGAAAGACATATACTACAATTAAGATATGCCCTAGGAATGTGGTTTATTCCTAGAGGACTAAGCTCCTTGAATCATAAACATATACATAGTGTGATGGTTTGAATAAAAACTCCTCCCATAGTTTCAGATGTTCAAATATTTGATCTACAGTAGATATTGCTATTTGGGTAGGTTTTGAAGGTGTGGCCTTGCTGGAGAAAGTATGGCACTGGCACAGGTTTGGAGGTTGCAAAACTTCATATCATTCCCAGTGAGTTTTCTCCACATCATGTTTGTGTTTCAAGATGTGCTTCAGCTTCTTACTCCTCCTCTCAGACTTCCATACCACCACGGTGATAGACTCTTACCCTGCTGGAACTGTAGGGGGTTTTAGGCAAATAGGCCCTTCCGCCTGAATGTTGGTTAGTCATGGTATTTTACTTCAATAATAAGAAAGGAATTAATTCAGAACAAAAACAGAGACAGGAAGCAGAGTTTGTGTGTGTGTGTGTGTGTGTTTGAGTGTGTGTGTGTGTGTGTGTGTGTGTGTGTGTGTGTGTGTGTGTATGTTGTCTGCGACTGTGGTTGTATGTGTGTGGATGCACATGCATGAGAACAGTTAGTCAAAGGGCTAAGACCAGACAGTCAAATTATGAAAAGAATTACTCTTTGAGGCTTGAATAAAAAAAAAAAAATCCTCAATCCTTTTTCAAGTCTTCTGTGCAAAAACCTAAGGCTTAGATGGAATCATTGGAATCTTACCAACATTCTGGATGTTGATATCAAACTTAATAGACCACAGTCAAACAGTTGGGATGTAGAATTCATAGCATAGAGATGGCCAAAGCAGAAACTTCAAAGAGTCTCAGTTAAGTAACGTTCTTGCAAGAGAAGTAGAAGGACCTGAATTCAGATCTTCAGATTCTACCTAAAAAATATTGATTGTGGTCTCATATTTCTATAACCTTAGGGCCAGGAAGAAGGAGGTTCCCCATGAGTGGCAGGTTTGTTGAAAGACAATGTCTCAAAAACATAAGTTGTAAGATAAATGAAGAGTCCTGATATAGACCTCTGGCATGCACACACATACACACACACACATACATGCCCACACATATACATATATGCACACAACACACACACACACACACATACACACACATACATGCCCACACATATACATATATGCACACACACACACACACACACACACACACAAACACACACACAGGCAAACCAACAAATTAATTTTTTCCTTAAATGTTAAAATTTTATGTGTATGGGTAATTTGCCTGCATGTATATTCTGGCTTAGAGGCTAGAAGATGGTATGGGATGTCTTGGAACTGGAGATACAGGTAAACTGTAGTGTGAAATTAAACCTGGGTCCTCTACAAGTATAGCCAGTGTTCTTAACCATTGAGCAATCACTCCAGTCCCCAGATCAGTTTTATGAAATTGTATGGATGTTAAACATCCATACAATGGTGGGTATCAGCCCACCATTGTATAGCATGGATATGTCACCCATTTTAGAGGAAACAACAGCATCTCCTTAACTTGGCCTTAGAAAAAATTATGGAGGGAAAATGAGAAGTTAGGAAGTACAAAAGGAAAAGATGAGGGTCTAGAGAAGTGGCTCTTCAGTTAAGAGCACTTGCTGTTCTTGTAGAAGACTCAGCTTCAGTTCCCAGCACCCAACACGACTGCTCACAACTGTTATAACACGGGTTCCAGGGGTTCTGGCAACTTCTGACTTCTACAGGCACCTGCACACACATGGTACACATGATGAACTCACACAGGCACACACACACACACACACACACACACACACACACACACACACACACACACACAAAAATAAATAAAGCATTTAAATCATAAAAGAAGAGTGAATTATGTTTATTTATTTATTTATTTATTTATTTTTACATCTTTCTAGACTGTGGATTACTGACTTTGTTAATAAATTCCAGCCATTTCTGCTTTCTGAGAAAAAGAAAAATCACTTCTTGACCATCAAAAGCAGTGAGGACGCAGAAGCAGAAAACAAGGGTGGAAATTCTGACGCAAGAACCATGGGTGTATTCTTACGTCAAACTACTTCCGAAAGAAAGATAGGAGGATCTATATTTTTTTCCATTATATAAGAGATTTATAGGTCACTAACAGTCTAATGAGATATGATTTCCTTGTATCTTATTCAGATGTGTTTTGCAAGAGAGATGAGGCTTTTTCTTTGTTTCTTTTTTTTTTTTTGATACTTTATTTACATTTCCAATGTTTCCCCTTTTCTGGGTCTCCTCTTTGGAAACCCCCTATCCCCTCCCCCTCCACGCCTCTGTGAGGGAATTCCTCCTCCCACCTACCTGCCCACCCATTCCCATATTCCCACCTTGACATTCCCCTTTACTGGGGCCTCTAGCACCCTCAGGCCCAAAGTCC
>JAPYYD010002418.1:0-16190 GCA_028551405.1 Uromys caudimaculatus | reverse complement strand
ATTTAACTACATTCTATATGATCGCGTACATGTGAAGGCCCTGCTGCAGAAGAGACCCAAGCCATATGGTGAGTATTACTCATTCAACATCTGGGGAGCAACATGTGATGGCCTTGATCGGATCGTTTAGTGCTGTAACCTGCCTGAAATGCATGTGGTGATTGGATGCTGTCTGAGAACATGGGTGCACACACCGTTGTTGCTGCTTCTACTTCCAATGGGTTCCAGAGGCCAAACATCTACTATGTAATATCAAGGCCAATGTGGCAACTCATGAAGCAGATCCAGAGCCATGGCTTCCAGCCGGAAGTGTCGGAGGAGGATGTGGGCACTCTGTCTATGTCTTGTGCCCAGGAGAGCAGGATGGACCGTCACCCTGCAGCCTGTGCTTCTGCTAGTATCAACATGTAGATACCATTCTTGTAGTTCTTGCCTGCAAGTTTAGCTTGAATTAAGGCATTTGGAGGACCATTTACCTTAATTACTGCTAATCTGAAATGTCTTTGTAAGTGTACGGTTGGCGCTAATTCAGTATGGAAGGCTAGGAGATGGGGATCACACTTACTGTGTTCCTATGGAAACATTGAATATTTGTTTTATATGGATTTTTATTCACTTTTCAGACATGATACTAACGTGTGGCCCTCAGCTGCTGAGCAAGCATTTCTGACTTGTACATTGGCAGAATAAAGCAAAAGCTTATATTGTGACCCATTTTGAAAATAAAGTATCTTGAAATAATTGGGCATTGGGAAATGTTTGCAAGTATCCCTTAAAGAAGATCTTCCTCACAGGCTACTGTATCACAGCAGTGAGTCTAGTCCAGCGCAGCAGAGAGTAGAGGTGAATGGTACAAGACTGTGCACTCTCTCTGTGTGTACAGCATCGGTCTGCTTAGCCCATCCCAAGTGTGTGTAGTTCACTGTGAATGTTGGTGCCCAGAGTCTGTTGGTAAGGAATATCATCTGCCTAGTGACCTGTTGGCCTGTCCACTTCCTAGGGAGGTCATCTAAGGTTCTTTGAACCTTGGCTACAGAAACCCTGACTGTTTCCTCAACCCTTGACTTCACCTGCATCACCACCTAGTAACTGTTGGAAGTGTGATACAGCATTTGGCAGTCAACATTCTGTAATAAATTCAACAACAGCAAGACAGAGAGAGAGACAGAGAGAGAAACAGAGAGAGAGAGAGAGGGAGGGAGAGAGAGAGAAATGTGGAGAGGGAGAGAAGGGAGAAGAAAGGGAGAAAATGAAAAAGGAAAACTATTTTTAAAAGAAAGGTTTGGGGTGGAGACTGAGCTCAGTAGTTCAAAGCACTTGTTTCTCTTATAAAAGACTCAGGTTTGAGTCATTCCAAGCATTCACATGATGATTCTCAGCCATCTGTAATTCCAGTTAAGTACACATGTGGTACACATGTGTTTAAAATACATACATGCATACACATGCATACATACATACAACATGAGATGTGACCCCTTAGTTTCTGCTCCATGTACAAAGTCTTAAACCTGCTGCTTTTTTTCTGCTTCCATAGAGTCTAACCCTCTGAAAGGCCAACAAAACCCTTTCTTTTTTTTAATTGGATACTTTACTTATTTACATTTCATGTGTCATCCCCTTTCCCATTTTCCCCTCTGCAAACTTCCATCAAATTTCCCCTTACCCTGCTTCTATAGGGGTGGTCCCCCACCCAATTACCCACTCCCGCCTCACCAAACTAGCATTACTCTACACTGGGGCAACAAACCTTCACAGGACCAAGGGCCTCCTCTCTTATTGATGCCAGATCAGGCCCCTTCAGCTCCTTAAGTCCTTCCTATAAATCCTCCATTGGGGTCCTTATGCTCAGTCCGATGGTTGGCTGTGAGTTTCTGCACCTGTATTGGTCAGGATCTGGCAGAGCCTCTGAGGAGACACCTGTATCAGGCTCCTTTCAGCAAGCTGTTCTAGGCTTCTGCAACAGTGTCTGGGTTTGATGTCTGCATGTGAGATGGATCCCCAGGTGGGGTAGTCTCTGGATGGCCTTTCCTTCAGTCTTTGCTCCACACTTTGTCCCTGTATTTCCTTTAGACAGGAGCAATTCTGGGTTAAAATTTTGGAGATGGGTGGGTGGCCTCACCTGTCAACTGGGGCCATGCCTACCCACTGGATATGGTCTCAACAGGTTCTCCCTGCTCCCTTTGTGGGGTATTTCAGCTAATGTCATCCAGTAGGGTCCTGGGAGACTCTTGCTTTCCTGGAATCTGACTTCCTGATTGCTACCCCTAGTTTGCCATCCCTGATTGCTACACACCTCTATTGAATTTCTTGACCCTCTGTACATCTCCTGAATCTCCTCCCATACCTGATTCTTTGCCTTTTTCCCCTCATCCTCTTCTTGCCTCCTGAGTCTCTCCCACTTTCTACTTCCCTTGATTATTTTGTTCCCCTTTCTAAGTAGGACTGAAGATTCCATACTTTGATCTTCATTTCTCTTGAGTTTCATGTGGTCCTTGAGTTATATAGGGGGTATCCACTCTCTGCCTAATATCCACTTATCAGTGAGTACATACCATGTGTGTTCTTTTGTGATTGGGTTACCTCACTCAGGATGATATTTTTCACATTCCATCGATTTGCCCTAGAATTTCATGAAGTCATTGTTTTTAATAGCTGAGTAATATTCCATTGTATAAATACACCACATTTTCTATATCCATTCTTCTGTTGAGGGACATCTGGGTGGTTTCCAGCTTCTGGCTGTTATATGTATGGCTGCTATGAACATGGTGGAGCATGTGTCCTTATAACATGTTAAAGCATCTTCTGGGTATATTCTCAGGAGTGATATGGCTGGGTCCTCAGGTAGTACTATGTCCAATTTACTGAGGAACTGCTACACTGATTTCCAGAGCAGTTGTACAAGCTTGCAATCTCACCAACAATCGAGGAGTGTTTGTCTTTCTCCACATTCTCACCAGCATATGACCTGAGTTTTTGATCTTAGCCATTCTGACTTCTGTGAGGTGGAATCTCAGGGTTGTTTTGATTT
Organism: Uromys caudimaculatus; assembly: GCA_028551405.1. NCBI lineage: Eukaryota > Metazoa > Chordata > Mammalia > Rodentia > Muridae > Uromys > Uromys caudimaculatus. The sequence continues at coordinate 13,156 of JAPYYD010002418.1, read as the reverse complement.
GCATTATCCTGATGATTAAGGACATCGAGATTTCTTTAGGTGCTTCTCAGCCATTCAAGTTTCCTCACTTGAGAATTCTGTTTAGCTCTGTATGCCATTTTTTAATAAGTTTATTTGTTTCTCTGGCATCTAACTTCTTGAGTTCTTTGTATATATTGGATATTAGCCCTCTATCAAATGGAGGATTGGAAAAGACTTACCAATCTGTTGGTCCCTGTTTGTCCTATTAACAGTGTCCTTTGTCTTAGAGAAACTTTGGAATTTCATGAGGTCCTGTTTGTTGATTTCTTTTTTCTTTTTTTTTTAGGTTTTTTAATTTGGAAATTTTCTTTATTTACATTTAAATGTTTTCATTTAAAATGTTATATTTAAAATGTTTTCCCCTTTTAAGGTCTCCCCTTCAAAAAGACCACATCTCTTGCCCTGCCCCTACCTCTATGAGGGTGCTCCCTCACACACCCAACTCACCCAATCCCATCGTCCTGCACTGGCTTTCCCCTACACTGGGGCATCTAACACCTTCAGGCTGAAGGGCTTCTCCTCCCACTGATGTCCCTAAGGCCATCCTCTGTCACATATGCGGCCAGTGCCATGGGTCCCTCCATGTGTATTCTTTGGTTGCTGGTCCAGTCCACAGGTGCTCCGGGGGGGGGGGGGGTCTAGCCTATTGATACTACAGCTCCCTCCACCTAAGGAGCTGCAAACCCCCTCAGCTCCTTAGGTGCCTCCTCCAAATCCTCCAGTGGGAAACCCCTCATTGAGTCTAAAGGTTAGCTACAAGCATCCACCTCTGTATTTGTAAAGCTCCAGCAGAGCCTCTTAGGAGACAGCAATATCAGGCTTCCAATACCAGGTACTTCCCAGCATTCAAAATAGAGGCCGACTTTAGTGACTGTATAAGGGATGGATTCACAGGTGGGACAGTCTTTGGCTGCCCTTTCCTTCAGTCTCTGCTACATACTTTGTCTCCATATTTCCTTCTTTGAGTATTTATTCACCCTTCTAAGAAGCACTGAAGTATTCACATTTTGGTCTTCCTTCTTCTTGGGTTTTATTTGGTTTGTGAATTGAATCTTGGGTATTCAGAGCTTTTGGGCTAATATCCACTTATCAGTGAGTACATACCTTGTGTGTTCTTTTGTGACAGTGTTAACCTCACTCCGGATGATGTTTTCAAGTTCCATCCATTTGCCTGTTAATTTCATGAAGTCATTGTTTTTAATAGCTGAGTAGTATTTCATTGTGTAAATGAACTACATTTTCTATATCCATTCCTGTTGAGGGATATCTGGGCTGTTTCCAGCTTCTTGTCATTATAAATATGGCTGCTATGAACAGAGTGGAGCATGTGTCTTTATTATATGTTCGAGCATCTTCTGGGTATATTCCCAGAAGTGGTATGGCTGGGTCTTCAGGTAGTACTATGTCAAATTTTCTGAGGAACTTCCAGACTGATTTCCATAGTAGTTGTACCAGCTTGTAATCCCACCAACAATGGAGGAGTGTTTCTCTTTCTCCCCATCCTCATCAGCATCTGTTGTCAGCTGAGTTTTTGATTTTAGTCATTCTGACTGGTGTGAAGTGGAATGTCAGGGTTGTTTTGATTTGCATTTCCCTGATGACAAAGGATGTTGAACATTCTTTTAGGTACTTCTCAGCCATCTGAGTTTCCCCAATGAAAATTCTCTGCTTAGCTCAGTTCCCCATTTTACTTTATTCTCTGGCGTCTAACTTCGTGAGTTCTTTGTATATATTCAATATTAGCCCTCTATGAGATGTAGGACTAGTAACGATCTTTTCCCAATCTGTTGGTTGCCACTCTGTCCTAATGACAGTGTCCTTTGCCTTATACAAGCTTTGCAATTTTATGAGGTCCCATTTGTGGAATCTTCATCTTAGACCATAAGCCATTGGTGTTCTGTTCAGCAATGTTTCCCCTGTTTCCAGGTGCTCAAGATGTTTCCCAAATTTCTTTTCTCTGAGATTCACTGTATCTGTTTTTATGTGGAGGTCCATCAACACAGACATGAGCTTTATACAGGGAGATAGGAATGGATCAATTTGCATTCTTCTACATGTTGACTGCCAGTTGAACCAGCACCACTTGTTGAAAACACTGTCTCTTTTCTACTGGATGCTTTCAGCTGCTTTGACAAAGATCAAGTGACCGTAGGTGTGTGGGTTCATTTCTGGGTCTTCAGTTCTATTCCATTGTTTTACCTGCCTGTCACTGTACTAACACCATGCAGTTTTTATCACTATTGCTGTGTAGTACAGCTTGAGGTCAGGGATGCTGACTCCCCCAGAAGTTCTTTTATTGTTGAGAATAGTTTTCGTTATACTGTTATTCCAAGTGAATCTGAAAATTGCTCTTTCTAACTTTATGAAAGATTGAGTTGGAGTTTTGATGTCAGTGTATTGAATATGTAGATTGCTTTTGGCAAGATGGCCATTTTTACTATATTAATCCTGCCAATCCATGAGCATGGGAGATCTTTCCATGTTCTGAGATCTTCTTCGACTTCTTTCTTCAGAGACTTGAAGTTCTTGTCACACAGATCTTTCACTTGTTTGGGTAGAGTCACAACAAACTATTTTATATTGTTTGTGACAATTGTGAAGAGTGTCATTTGCATTACTTCTTTCTCAGTCGGTTTATCCTTTGAGTGTAGGAAGGACACTGATTAATTTGAGATAATTTTATATCCAGTCACTTTGCTGAAGTTTTTTTAAGTTGTAAGAGTTCTCTGGTGGAATTTTTGCAGTCACTCAAGTATATGATCATATCATCTGCAAATAGTGATATTTTGACTTCTTCCTTTCCAATTTGTATCCATTTGACTTCCTTTTGTTGTGTAATTTCTCTAACTAGAACTTCAAGTACTTTATTGAATAGATTGGGAGACAGGGGGCACCCCTGTCTAGTCCCTGATTTTAGTTGGATTGCTTCAATTTTATCTCCATTTAGTTTGATGTTGGCTACTAGTTTCCTGTATATTGCTTTTACTATGTTTATGTATGCACATTAAATTCCTGATCTTTCCAAAAGTTTTAAACTGAACGGATGTTGAATTTTTTCAAATGCTTTTTCAGCATCTAATAAAATGATCATGTGTTCTTTTTCTTTCAGTTTGTTTCAGTAGTGGATTACATTGATGGATTTCCATATATTGAATCATCCATGCATGCCTGAGATGAATTCTACTTGATTTTGGTAAATGAATGCTTTGATGTGGTCTTGGATTCAGTTTGGGAGAATTTATTGAATATTTTTGCATTGATATTCATAAGGAAAATTGGTTTGAAATTCTTTTTTTTGGGTTTTTGTGTGGTTTTGGTATCAGCATAACTGTGACTTCATAGAATGAATTGAAAAAGTTCATTCTATTTCTATTTTTGTGGAATAGTTAGATGAGTAATGGTATTAAGGCTTCTTTGAAGGTCTGATAGAATTTTCCTCTAAACCCATCTGGTCCTGGGTGATTTTTTGGTTGGGAGACTTTTAATGACTTCTTCTATTTTTTTAGGTGTTATGAAACTGTTTAGATGGTTTATCTGATCCTGATTTAAATTTGGTACCAGGTATTTTTCTAGAAAATTGTCCATTTCATCCAGATTTTCCTGTTTTCTTGACTGTAAACTTTTTAATAATATCTGGTGTTTTTTAAATTTCCTCAGATTCTGTTGTTATATCACCCTTTTTATTTCTGACTTTGTTAGTTTGGATACTGTCTCTGTGCCTTCTGGTAAGTCTGGCTAAGGGTTTATCCATCTTGTTAATTTCCTCAGAGAACCAGCTCCTGGTTTGGTTGATACTTTGTTTTATTCTTTTTGTTTCTATTTTGTTGATATCAACCCTGATTTTGATTATTTCCTGAGGTCTTCTTCTCTTGGGTATATTTGCTTCTTTTTGTTCTAGTGCTTTCAGATGTGCTTTAAAGCTGCTAGTGTGTTCTCTATCCAGTTTCTTTTTGGAGGCACTTAGAGCTATGAGTTTTCCTCTTAGCACTGCTTTAATTGTGTCCCATAAGTTTTTGTATGCTGTGCCTTCATTTTCATTAAATCCTAAATTGTCTTTAGTTTCTTTCTTTATTTCTTCCTTGACCATGTAATCACTGAGTAAAGCATTGTTCAGCTTCCATGTGTATGTGGGCTTTCTCTTGGTTTTGTTGTTATTGAAGACCAGCCTTAGTCCATGGTGATCTGATAGGATGCATGGAGATATGTGAATCTTCTTGCATCTATTGAAGCCTGTTTTGTGCCTAGAAATATAGTCAGTTTTGGAGAAGGTACCATGAGGTGCTGAGAAGAAGATATATTCTTTGTTTTGGGATGAAATTTTCTATAAATACCTGTTGAATCCATTTAGTTCCTAACTTCTGTTAGTTTCACTGTGTCTCTGTTTAGTTTCTGTTTCCATGATCTGTCCACTGATGAGAGTGGGGTGCTATGGTCTTCCACTATTATTGTGTGAAGTCCAATGTGTGCTTTGGTCTTCAGGTAAGTTTCTTTTATGAATGCAGGGGTCCTCGAATTTGAAGCATAGATGTTCGGAATTGAGAGTTCATCTTGGTAGATATTTTTCCTTGATGAGTATGAAATATCCTTCTTTATCCTTTTTGATGACTTTTGGTTGAAAATCAATTTTGTTCAAATTAGAATGGCTACTCCAGCTTGTTTCTTGGGACCATTTGCATGGAAAAATTGCTTTCCAGCCTTTTACTCTGAGATACTCTCTGTCGTTGTCACTGAGGTGAGTTTTCTATAAGCATCAAAATTCTGGGCCCTCCAGTTGTTAGTATATTTCTGTCTATTGGGGAATTGAGTCCATTGATGTTAAGAGATATTAAGGAATAGTAATTATTGTTTCCTGTTATTTTTGTTGTTCGAAGTGGAATTATGTTTCTATGGCTATCTTCCATTGGGTTTGTTAAAAGAAGATTACTTTCTTGCTTTTCTAAGGTTCGTTTCCTGCTTTGTGTTGGAGTTTTCAATCTATTATCCTTAGTAGGGATGGATTTGTGGATAGATATTGTATAAATTTGTTTTTCTCATGGAATATCTTGATTTCTCTATGTTAATTGAGAGTTTTGCTGGGTATAGTGGCCTGGACTGAATTTGGATTCTCTTTGGGTCTGTATAACATCTGCCCCAGATATTCTGGCTTTTATAGTCTCTGGTGAGAAGTCTGGTGTAATTCTGATAGATCTGCCTTTATATGTTACTTGACATTTTCCCTTACTACTTTTAATATTCTTTCTTTGTTTGGGCATTTGGTGTTTTGACTATTTTTTGATGGGACGAATTTATTTTCTGGTCCAATCTATTTGGAGTTCTATAGGCTTGTCTTTCTTTCTTTCTTTCTTTCTTTCTTTCTTTCTTTCTTTCTTTCTTTCTTTTTTTGATACTTTATTTACATTTCAAATATTTTCCCCTTTCAAGGTATCCCTTTTGGAAATCCTGTATCCAATCCCCCCTCCCCCTGTCTCTATGAGGGTATTCCCCTACCTGCCTGCCCACTCTCATCATCCCTCACTGACAGTTCCCTATACTGGGGCATGTAATACTCTCTGATCAAAGGACCTCTCCTCCCACTAATGGCCAATAAGGCCCTCCTCTGCCACATATGTGGTCAGCACCATGTATTCTTTGTTGGTGGTCCAGTCTCTGGGAGAACCATGGGGCCTGACCAGTTGACACTTTTGCTCCCTCTATGGGGCTGCAAACTGCCTCAGCTCCTTCAGTCCCTTCTCCAACTTCTCTATCAGGGATCCCACGTTCAATTCAACAGTTGCTGTGAATTAAATCATGGGTATTCTGAACTTTTGGGCTAATATCAGCTTATCAGTGAGTACATATGGTGTTTGTTCTTTTGTGACTGAGTTACCCTACTCAGGATGATATTTTCAAGTTCCATCCATTTGCCTGAGAATTTCAAGAAGTCATTGTTTTTAATAGCTGAGTAGTATTCCATTGTGTAAATGTACCACATTTTCTGTATCCATTGCTCTGTTGAGGGAAATTTGGGTTGTTTCCAGCTTCTCAGACCTTCAAGTTTCCTCAGGTGAGAATTCTCTGTTTAGCTCTGTTCCCCATTTTTGACAGGGTTATATGGTTCTCTGGAGTCTAATTCTTGAGTTCATTGTATATATTGGATAATAGCCTTCTATCAGACATAGCATTGGTAAAGATCTTCTCCCAATCTGTTGGTTGTCGGTAGGCCTCTTGTATGCTTATGGGCACCTCTTTAGGTTAGGGACATTTTCGTCTATAATGTTGTTGAAGATATTTACTGGCCTTTTAAGTTGGGAATTTTCACTCTCTTCTATACATATTATCCTTTTGTTTGGTCTTCCCACTGTGTTCTGGATTTTCTGGATGTTTTGGGTTAGGAACTTTTGCATTTTGCATTTTCTTTGACTGTTTTGTCAATGTTTTCTATGGTATCTTCTGCCCCTAAGATTCTCTTTTCTATCTCTTGTATTCTTGTGGTTCTGTTCCAGACCCCAACTTGGACAGAAAACCCCTGCTTAACAACAGACCATGCTGGCCAAATAAGCAGGTAGGCTGCCTATGGACATACTCCAGTCTCTCTGTTTCCCCAGACCATATTCTCAGGGTTTCCCCTAGCACTGCAACAGACCATAACTCTCACCCTTACCTCCACCAATAGCAAACATTCCCCTGAACACAGAAGCAAAGTGTTCAGTGAAACAGGCAACAAGCTCTCTGAAAGTCCAGAGAGGAAATAGAAACCAAGAAGCATTTTTTAAAAATTACTGAACAAAGACAAACTCAGAAATCAGTAGCTAGATCTATAGTCGCAAAAACCCAGATGCCTACACACTAGCATAAGAACATAATCAATAACACACAGGGCAATATGTCTCCATCTGAACCCAGATATCTGACCACAATAGGCCATGAATATTTGAACATAACTGAAGCACAAAAAAAAAAAAACCCTTAAATCCAGCTATACACAGATGATAGAGGAAATTAATAAAGCAGGGACCCTCTATAGGTTCCATGACTTTTTGGCTATTAGCCATGTGTAGTTGTTAGAAGACTTTTTTCCAACTGAATTTTTTATCTTCTTTGTATGAAAATTACAGGGCTAAAAGCTGTATTGTTTTAGGAGGAGGGTTAGTGCCCCTACCCAGTAATTTCTCTCAGGTTAGTTTGGGTTCTATGCCTCGCATAAGGTGTGCCAAATGTAAATGGATTTTAATAATCTCTATTAGCTATTAACATGTCCTGGTCAGCCCCCCAATAACCAAGGCAGAGTCCATGGATTATTTAATCAGCTCTTGCACAATTACTAAGGATTACCCCTGTGGTTGTTTGAATATGCTTGGCAGGGAGTGGGCCAATATTTGGAGGTGTGGCCTTGTAAAATGAAGTGTGTCACTGTGGGAATGAGATTTAAGACTCTCTTTATAACTGCCTGAGGATGCTAGTCTTCTCCTCCTTGCCTTCAGAACAAGATGTTGAACTCTCAGTTACTCCTACATTATGCCTACTTGGGCACTGACATCTGAACTTATAATCCAGGCCCAATTAAATGTCCTTATAAGATTGTCTTAGTCATGGTGTCTTTTCACAGCAGTAAAACCCTAACTAAGACATCCCCTAATCAATAATTTTTATTCACTAGACTGTTAATTCCTGTCGATGCTCCCCAAACACTTGCTAATTGAATCTCACCAAGGTTGCTCCAGCAGTCTATCCTGGAGGGACATTTCACTTGGGCACATGCTGCTGACCCCTCACGTATAATTGAGACCTCCTGTTTTCTCCATCTTCTTCTTCCTTCACTCTCCTTCACTCTCCCTCCTCCTTGTAGTACCTATCCGTGATCCCCCAGCCTGGCAACTGTAATTCCACCTCTTCTATTCTGCCCAGTAATTGGCTATAGCCATTTTATTTTAACCAATAGCTTTAAATTGTGGAACAAATTTTACATAGCATCACTTACTGAATATGAAGATCTGCTTGTTGGGACAACTAGATCTGTGAGGCCAGTATTTAGCATTTGAATAGCATATGAATACATAGCACCACCAGACCAACCCCCAACAGCTATTTCCACAGGCCTGACTTATGGTTTGTTTGTTTGCTTGTATTTTAATGACTGTTATATGTTTGTCTGTGAATATATTTAATAAACTGCTTTCTGTAATAGTTACTTTACTGGTGCTATGATAAAATACCATGATCAATAGCAAATCATTTTGGCTTAGAAGTTCCAGGGAGCTAGATGTTCACAATGGCAGGGAAGGCACAATGGTAGGAGAACTGAGCAGGAAGCTGAGAGATCACATCTCAACCTCTAACTGCACACAGGAAGCAAAGCATGAACTGGAGGTGAGGTAAGGCACTTAAACCAAGCAACCGTGACCTACTTCCTCCAGCAAGGTTCCACATCTGAAAAGTCCCATAACCTCCCCAAACTAACCTAAGGTCCAAGTGTTCAAATCCATGAATCCATAGTGGAAATTTCCCATTCATTCAAACCACCACATGTCTGAAAGATTTTCAATTGATTCTCCATGCTTTAACATCTAAGAACTGTTGGTGTTAAAACTTTTGCGGGTGATGTTTCAAGAATCAAACTAAGTATATAACTACTCCAAGTACTGTGACTTGGGAAACAGTAAATTGGGTTCCTATGTTCTAGCTTCCAGGGACAAGATGATGTAGAGGACTGGATGTTACCCACTCTAAATAGGACCCAATGAATGACTCTTCAATCTGAGGGTGTCAGGTTGAACCAGCATTAGCTTTAGGACTAGAGGATAGGAAAATTCTCCTTTACTCACAGTAAAGTAACTTCATCCATTTGTTTACATTCCCAACATTCATCTGCAATTCATGCTCAACACCATCTGTCTTTTTAGGGCCTGATGACTTTATAGATTTGACTTAAAGGCCATCTACTGGGTGTAACTTCCCCTTAAAATCTGTTTCAGGCCATCTCCGTTTATGCACCAAGTGTTTTCTGTAACAGAATCATAATGTAAAATGTATTATTGCTTGGTTAATTTTGAGCAACAAAGTGTTCCTGAAGCAATGTCACATAGAGCATCCATAGAGCATTCCCCGAATGCCTCTTCAGAAGACTAGGAAGAAAAAACAGTGGAATTCAAACGGAACATAAAATACTTCAGATGTGCTTGAGTTACTCTAGCAAACTTTCTGTTGATCTTAACTCTCAGAGACTCCCGTCCTATTCAGGAACCTGTCTACCTGACATTTTCACTAATTTATTTGAAAAGTGTGTTCATTTATGACTTTGTTGTTCAATTATTATAAAACCTTCATAAAACTGCTGCCAGGTTGGAACATGATGTTTGAGGAAACTTGAATGTCTTTTCCAGGAATTAAAGATTAGTCCTATTTGGTTCCAGAATAAACTATCTCATATAACCCTTTTGAGATGAGAGTTTTAACTTTGCATCAATAAGGACTACAAACCTGATTTTTAATTGTAAAACAAAAGCTGATGTTTGGTTCCATCCTTCTCTGAAATGTGGGAGTAGAGTGCCAAAAGACAATGACCTTGGAAGAGGCAGCAACTTCTAGTACAGACACAAAAGAACATCTCACACTGGGAGAAGCCTTCAGAAGCTGAGTCAAGAAAAGAAAGAGATATCTATTAAATCATTCTTCTCCTCAGACAACCCATGCTACTCATGGATGCAGAAAAGACATAGTGAAGATTAATCAAACCTCAGCAAGCTAAAATTACCACCTGGTAATACTAGTGTGACAGGAAACTTCTAAGAAACATTATTCAAGAGTTCCATGAAAAACTGTTGGATTTGCTTAACAAAATAATAAAAAAGAAATAACTAATAAAAAATAAATAACTGCTCAAGTGGAAAGGAGTCCCACGGGGGGAAATACTGACAAGATTGTCTGATTCCATTTCATTATTTCTTATTTAATGAAAAAACTGCTGATCAGGGGCTAAACTCATCCCAGGGATAAACTGAGAAAGTTTAGTGAGCTTCCTAGGGTGTTAGATTAATTGTTCCAGGGTCACAGCCTAGCACAATCCCCAGGTAAAGGGTGATCATAGCATTCCAGAAGAGCAGGGTCAGTGCCACCACAGTCACAGGAGCAACTGAGCATTTTCTGAGGCCTCACACAAAGCAGCCTTGGGCAGTATACTCCAGTCACTGTCACAGCTTAGGGGCAACTGATGGCCCCACTCTGCAGAAGTATTAAATCATGAGAACAATCTCCCTTGGCACCAGACCTAGATGCCACTTGTTGTGGATATCCTGGGGCTGCTTGTATTTTGATGCTAATTCTGCCCTCCTGTGAGGAGCTTCAGACAAGGAGTGAGTTACACATTCATGTGACTGCTTGTGAAACAATCCCCTAATGAATAAAGGAGTCAATCACTGGACACTCAGGTGGAACTTCTGGGTTGGATGGAGGAAGAAAGGAGCAGGAGAGAGGTCTTTTTTGGAACAGGGACAGCAGAAGCGGTAAGATGTAGCTTCTAAAGTTTCCTGCTATCATGGCAGATACACAAGGATTGGCCTCCAGAGGATTTAGATTTAATTAGGCTTACAAGATTAGGTTTTAGTTGTTGTGCTCCGAGATTGAGTTACTATTGTTCCTGAGCTAAGTTTGTGTTGTGTTTTTCTTCTTGCAGCAGCTCATCTGGGTTGCAGAGACAAAGGCATAGCAGCAAAACGTGGGTTTGCCTAATATGTACCACAGAGGCTGTGGGGGTATTGAAGCATGGGGCTGGCATGGTAGCAACCCAGCAGTGGGAACCTAGTGAGCTAGGTACAGAGATTGTGGAGCTTCAGAGATCCATGAGATAAAAGCAGATTGGCCATTGCTCGCCAGGACATGGTTGGCCAGCCCACTGGGGCTGAGAGAACCAGGGCATAGCATGGGAACTTGAAATATTCTTTCTTTTTAATATTTACCACAACAGTCTCTCAAAAGAATGGGTAAAGAACACACACACACACACACACACACACACACACACACACACACACACACACACACTAACAGAATGAAATTTGCAAGCAAACAGTAGAAAAATCCTCCTCAGTGAGGAATCCTGAACACAGAAAGATGAATATGGAATACATTCATATATATGTGAATATTAGCTGTGAAGTCAATGATAAGGAAACTACAATCTGGTGGGGTTCACGAATCTCCACACCAACTTTCCAAACACAGATCTCAGTAAGAATAGTTTATTGAATTTGATGACCTTTATAGTGGTCAGAACAAGGACATAGTTCAGAACTGAGTCTGAAACTATAACACCAAACAATTCTCAGGGTAGACTTTTTAATAGGAAAAAAATAGATTCAAAAGTTTAAAAGGCAAGAAGGGGAGCAATATTACATTTTGGCTTACTAGAAAAAGTGTTATTGGATAACATTTATGCTGATTGGTCCTGAGTATGATAAGTGGAGTAGTGGAGAGGTGGTGAACAGGAGAATTTCAGAACACTGAGATAACAGAGCATGATTGATTCAACCATAACTTTTTGGCTTTTCAATAATATTCTTCAGTCTCAACTGTGGATAATTACTTCTGGGAAGTGGAATCTAAGAACCTGAAATTTATTTCAGCTTATAAGCAAAATGGACACTGAATACAAAAATGGCAACAGTTATGTTAAAAGGAGCAGTTCTCAACACAATCAATAGAAATATAGAGAGTGGGTATAGAGTATGGGACTAGGGAGCAAAGGAACAAATAAATCTCTCTTATCATAGCTGCAAAATTATTTGACAAGAGGAACTGAACTACTATCTTTTTTATGATTATAGAATTTATTACTAAGCTGCAAAGTGTTTCCTATGAAAGCTATCGAAGTGGAAAAGTGGAAAGATCCTAAGTGGGGAAAGGGAAAATTTCTAGTAATGGAAAAATTCTTCCAGAATGGGGAAAAAAGAAAGGATTCTACTCTAAGGGGAAAAAAAGAAAAGAATTCACCACTCTATCCTCTTAGTCTTCAGTACTTATGAGTATTTCAGAATACATGATCACATGTTATAAAGTTCATCACAATGAACTACTGCATTGTGAAACCACAGAGAAAATGTGCTTGATGCCAGGGTCAACAATTATTGGTTTAGCAAACTTTTCTATATATTAGCTTTACAAATAATTATAATTTATTAAATGCTCATTCAGTCTAAGTTTGGCATGTAGAACTGGGTATTGTTCAGAGTGTACAATTCTTAATATCATTTTGAAAACTCAGAAAATGATAGGATGAAAGAGCTAACAGTTCAGCTGGGACAGAAATGACAACAGCCTTGACATGACTTTCTTTGTTGTGTGTCAAGCACAACATTCACTAAATAATATTCACTGAAAAACATGAACTCTTTGTGACCTCTGTCCCATGGACTCTCTTTGCACTATGCATAAACCTTATCCTTCTTGGCCAAATTCCAGCATATTAGCTTCAGGACCATGTCTACTTCTTTGTAAAGCCTAGCCCATCCTTTCCCCATATTCAGTGCACTTCGAAGAGCTCCTCCCTGAGTTGTCTATGGCCAAAAATCTTATCTCAGGGCTGGGATCAGGTACCTACTTTGCCATGGTCATCCTGGTTTGCACATCTGTGTTGCATTCCATGGAGCAACATCCCTGTCAGAGGGTACTGGGTCTAATTCATGATGAGAGGGCCATTCTGCTGCACTGAAGCAAAAGTACCAATGTTAATGAATAGAAAGTTTAATTATAAGTCACTAAAAGCAGAAAAAAATCAGTATAAATAAAAATATACATTAACGGATTTAAATGCAAAAATAGATGTGGGGCTTGGAGCAGGGCAGAAGATTTGGTCATCTGTGTAATCCAAGCTATGTGTCCTACAGGGCAAAAAACTCAAGATCCTCCTGCCTCAGCTTCTTACATGTTTGGATTACTAGAATACATCACCATTCCTAGCAGAAGTACAGTTCTTACTGCTATATACAAGTAAGTCAAGAGCACCAAGAGCAATAGGAGCAGCTCATGGAAGTAGTAGAAAAACCTCAGAAGCATTTATTATTGTCTCCCACCAACAATAACTAGTCTTAAAGTAAAGACTATAAGATTTGGGGATATTTTAAAATGTATGGCCCTTGTCATGGATGTATACATTGTATAATAT
>JAPYYD010002417.1:0-16221 GCA_028551405.1 Uromys caudimaculatus | reverse complement strand
TTACTAAAATTTGGTTTTGTTTGTATCACTATGTTTTGTGTTATTATTAATAATACAGTGAAAGAAAAAAATGTTTAAAAGGACATAAACACAATGATATATTTTTGGCAGGCATTAAGGAAAATTTTATATTGTAAATTTGTTTTGTTCTAAGGTAAAAAATTAAATTGAGGATAAAGGAACCACAGAAACAGCTTATCAGTTAAGACCACTTGATGCTCTTCTGTGGACCCACGTTGGGCTCCCAGCACTCATTACTACTTCTGGTTGCTCACTCCTGCCTGTATTTTTAATTTTAAGAGTTTTGACAGCTCTTCTGACCTCCTCTGCAGTCATCAGCACACACACACACATTCAAAAAATGGTTCACAAACACTGAAAAAAGATGTTGAAGAAAATATCAGAGGCATTGTAAGATTTCCCATGTTCATTGATTAGCAGCACTAATATTGTAAAAATGATCATCTTACAAAAAGCATATCTATAGATTAAATGTAATATCAAAATACTGATATAACCCTTTTACATATATCGAAAATTAATCTTAAAATTTATATAGAAACACAGAGTACCCCCAATATCCCAGATAATCATGGGGAAAAATAATCAGGAAACCAAACAGCTTTTGGAGGTATAGTTATCCTGGATCTCCAGTTATGTTACAGAGCTAGAGTAACACAAACTGTATGATACTGGCATAGAAAAAGATATATTAGTCAATATAATAGAACTGAAAACACATATAAGCCCACAAACTATAACCACCTAAATTTTGTCAGAGAGGCAAACAATAGACATAGGCAGAAAACCAGCATATGTCAGAAATGGTTCTAGTCAAACTGTATAGGTACATATAGAATAATTAAACTAGAGCTTTTCTCTCACCTTTAGTAAAACTCAGCTTCATATAGATTGATTGTTCAAGGACATCAACATAAAACTTGGTGTTCTAAATCTGGTAGAGGAGAAAGTAGGGAATATGCTCAGATTTATTGGAGAGTAAAGGACACTCTGAACAGAACCATTATAGTGAAGACATTAAGACCTCTAACTAGTAAATGGATTTTATAAAGCTAAAATGTTGCTGTACTATAAACAACATAATCATTTGAGTGAAGGCACAGTCTACAGAATGGAGAAAGTATCTTTACCATCTTTAAATCTGAAAAATATTTAGTGTCTATAATATATATAAAGAACTCAAAAATCCAAACAACTTATACTGTTCTTCTTGCCACAAACTTGAGACTAGATAGGTTATGGGCCCTAGAGGATAACCTACTGTTATCATTGTAATGAACAAATATGAAATTAGAATGACTTCTAATGACACATTGTCATATGCTTAGAGCAGAACATCACTCATATTTCATCAGAGAAGCTTCTTCTTGCAGTAGATGGAGATTAACATGGACATGCACAAATGCACAATGTGTAGAGAGTGAGAGATTTTGGAGCACTCAGCCCTAAATGATATGTTTTTAGTAAACTCTTCCTCCTCAAGGGTCAGAGTTTGAAAACACAGACAAGTTCAACCAAATAAAATTCTAGCATGGGTTAGGGAAAATGTGAATAAGCACAAAGTTCTAGCTCTAACTTAAGAGCTATTTGCAATTGATATCTGCTGGGAGAGGTGAAATCAGTTTTCTTCAGTTGAGTGACACTGGGTATGATGAACCACACTGCAGGTCTCAAAATTCTTTAAATAGTGAAAAATGTCTATATTTTGACTCTTAGGAGGTAGATGTCTAGTTAATGACTCTAATTAAGAGATACTCAGGTGATTCTAATTAACATCTTCATTCTTCTCATTATCTAGGTAACTCAAGAGCCTGAATAGTTGAGAGGCCCCTGAGCAGAGACCTTGGCTTAAGTGAGTCTTCTCGTCAGCTCAGGCTTAAAGTCTTCTCCACGGCCATGATGGGGCTGTGTGCTTTCTCTCAGATTACTCAGCAAAGTGGCTCAATTCCATGAAGACCCTAAGGAGTGGTTCCCTGTACAACAAACACATGTACCACCTGATGGTGACACACTGAACCTAAGACTCACACAAAGAAGAGGAAAAGTGGGAGATAAAATGAAGAGAGGAGTTCAAGGGCCTCAGATGGACACCTCTGAACCATAAATGGGGTCTCATTTAATGTAGAAAAGGGAAATTCAACCAAATACAACTACATTTGTATGTATCTACAGTCCATAAGCAGGACAGGAACAAGGATGGGTTGTGGCCCTGCTGAACTGTGAATTTGTCCTTCTGCTCTGAGAAAAAAACACAGCTAAGAATCTATCTGAATACATTTGCTGAGGTTCCCACAGGTACAAGTCTGTGTGTAGTCCCTCAAGCAAAGTGTGTGCATGGGAACTGGATATGCAGGTACTCATGAGCAGATTGTAAAGAACGAATCTATTCAGTTCAAATATCCAGCCACCAGGTGTCCTAGTTCCTGTCCTCTGTTCACACTGGAAGCCACCTGCCTCACTCCATCCCACCAGGTAGTGTGCCCCAATCCTAGAAATTCCAGAGCCTGGTGTGTTCCACTAGATCTCCTTTGGGTAACCTGGAAAGCTGGAAACAGAGCATAATTGCACAGTGTAGTAAGCAAGCTCTAGGATGCTCAGGTCTCCTTCTGTTTCTCCCCTATCCTTCTTGGATGCTCAGACTATTTCTGTAACCCCTTACATAAATTTTCACCCCCATATCTTTGCACACAGAGTTTGGTTTTTAAAGGATTTCTCTTCCCCTGGCATACTCTCTGTACAGGTTTTCTCCCACTCATTTGGGGAGGAAAGAAAGTTCATTTTGATCATTCAGCAAAGCTAGCATTTGTTACTCTCTTTTTCTCCTAAAATACACAGTACTGCCTATTAGAGCATCATATGTTTGTGCTTGGTCTGTGTCATCCACTGACACTGTTCTAAGGCTGGGTTTTAGAGGCTTCCATCATATTTTCAGGGCCCAATGGAGAACTGAGCTTTCAGATGCCAGATAGACACTTTTACAGTGTTTGAGAGCCAAGATTGAAAATTGAGTCTGGATACATACTCAGAACTACAAACAAAGCAGACTACCAGGGTGTGTGGGAATTTTTCTTCATACTGTTTTCCCTTTTTAGTTTGAAAGAATATTTCACTGTTTATTGTAATTAGAAACATATTAAGCAACCTTTATTTTTAAAAATGTTTTTGGAGGACAGGACTCTAGGCAAACTCCTGCACTAAGCTTGAGATTGGTATCTCTGTTGCTTTGCTCCTGAGCACAACTACCCATCCTAGTGGACACAAGAGTGGAGAACTGGGTGCTGGCACTTTTAGTAATTATCACAGAAAGTGAATGATATATCTATGTGAACAAATGTCAAGCATACAGAGTACAGAAAGAACTAAATGACAGTAAATATACCCAGCCAAATCTAATCTCCATGAAACTCAGAACCTGTCCAGGCAGAGAACAATGAAAGGAAAAGCAAATGGAGGTCAAAAGAGATGAGTAATTCAGGGGATCCTGAGGGTCTGTCTGTAATTAGCATCAGTGAATAATGGAGGGGAAATCCACATTGAATCACATCACCATTCTGTGTGAACAACTCAGTGATATTTAATATATTCACAATGGTGTGCAGCTATCTCTACCAGTATCACTGTGTTCTACACCTTGCAAATGGATTTCATTTACTCATTTGGTGTTTTTTAATACTGACGACTACAACTAACTAACTGAACATGTGGAAATACTATCTTTGGCTCATCTGCATAATTTTTATCTCAATTGTGTCCCTAGGTTTCTCATGCTGTGAACAGTGAGCAGTTTATCATCTTGATGGTTTTAAGAGGAAGTGAGAAAACAAAACAGAACAGCAACAAAACAGGAGTATCCTCTTGGTCTCTTTTGACATCTGTGTTTCTGATACTCATCTGTGCCTGGCTTCCTTCACCTAGGCTGTAGAGTGTAGCCACTGGTGGAAACTCACACTTCTTTTGGGAAAGGCCCTAGTCATGGAAGAGAAATTTCTCCTAGGCTTGCTGATTCCCCCTTTGAAACATATCTGACAAGATCCTGAGTCCTTGCTTAGTGTTTGTTTCATGTTAGCATGGGTTCCTGAACTAGCCCACTTCTGGTCCCTTGGGAGAATGCTTCAACATGTTTTTGCTACTATGTACTTTCTTTTTCTCTCAGTACATATTTCTTATCAAAACCCTTTTAATAACAAAATTAAAAGACTAGTTTAAAATAAAGGTTGGAGATTTCCCATAACATCTGTTCTGTGCCAATAGTATCCTTTGTTAGGGACTGCTCACTTCAGGTGAACTTATTCTAGGTTAAGCTAAGGCAAGCCTGTCAGTCCAAGGTAGGCTCCTATTCCTGGATGGGGACTTTCTTTGGACAACAGACATCTATGCATTGCTATGCCTCAGTTCAAATGAGCTTGTGTGGGCTTTGGTGGTCCATTTTCTATGTAAACTCTTAGTTTAGTGCACTGTGAATAATGATATTTGACAATTTCCTACATTATGTTTTGATCTCAACTTCTAGAGAAGTCCTCATTCTTGACTCACCAAATTTAATTTTTAATTTATTTTTAACCCACCTAATCTCATTAGTGCTGCTTATATACTCTTGGGTGTGTGACCATCCTCTAGAACATAATAGATTTCCCAGGACTTACATCCATAAAGAAAACTCTCTTCCAGTAGGTATCAATTACTATTAGCTTCTTAGCTAAGGGCAGGACTTTTTCCCATCTAATATAACCATGTTTTGTTTAGCTTGTGCTTGCACAGGCCTTCTGTATGCTGCAATAATTTTCTGCTTCTGGACCAGTTGTGAGTCTCTGTGTTAACTGCCATCTCAAAAAAAGAGAGGCTCTGATGAAGGCTAAGGCATGCACTAACCTATGGATATAAGGTTAAATCATTTAAGAGTTGGTTTAATGCTAGGCACATTCAGCAGAGTAGTAATAGTAGTTTCTTGGCTAGGGATGATGACCTGCCTAGCTACAGGTTCTTGTTTTGGATAAAGGAGCTAGGAATTGGTTATATCTTGTTGAGTTTAAATCCAAACAGAAAGTGCTACTCCCATGGCATTTGTTCCACTACTGCACCAATGGACATGACTTGCTAGGATAGTCATTATCATAGCTCATGGCATTCACAGATAGGTAAAGCTGATGATTATATTTATCCTCTGGTACCATGAATAGCACAATGAAAGATATCCAGTAAGGGATGAAGCTTCCAGGTTAAGTGCCAACTTGAGTTCTCCATGTTTTAAGATGCAAGTATGTAGCATCATCAACAATAGGGGTTTACCATCAAATTCTGGATAGGCTGTAATGTTTCAGGGTCTATGGAACCTCAATTACCAACAACTCCTGAGGAGGTTACACATTCTTACTAGATGTTTTATCCTGTAGTATCTAGTAGGGGCATTGCTACTCAGTTGTAGTGTAACTTCATTTAAACTGTGGTGGTGGTGGTGGTGATGGTGTCTTTAGAGTTATTTATCCCTCCCAGTATTTCTTTCTTTTCCTTGCCTCCCCCCCACCCTAACTTAAATCTTCTCATTTCATTATTCCACCTTAACCTGTTATAAAACTATACAGCTGTCTTCTATTCACCTGCCATTAAATACTCTCCCCCCAAATTGTTCCTTACTAATTTCTTGACCTTTATGGGTATTCTAAATGACACAGATATATCTGAGCATTCACAGACGACCTCTGCATATGAAAAAAAACCTATGTGATACTGACATTTCTGGCTCTCAGGAAGATTGTTTCCAGTTCTACACATATGAATTTCAAAATTTTATTTTTCTAACTGCTGAGTAATATCCCCTGCCTAAATGCAGCACATTTTCATAATTTATTCACCAGTTGGTAGACATTTAGACCATTTTTGTTTCTTGGTTACTGTTAATCAAGCAGCATTGAACACTATTAAGCAGGTATCACTAGAGTAAGATAAAGAGTCCTTTGGGCATATGCCCCATAATGGATTATATGGTAAATATGTGTCTAACTTTTTGGGGAATGTGCACACTAATTTTCATAGTATGCACCCATGCATACTCTTGCCAGTGGCATAAATGTGACCCCCTTTCTCTACATCCATTTCAGCAGTTGCTTCAATGTGTATGAAGGATTTTAAAATTTCTTGTAGAACTTGCTGAAGTTGTCAGCCTAGTGATACAAGCTTATGACTTTAGCTGGTATGGAGCACATCAGGGAAACAGTGAGACATTGTCTCAAAATAAAAACACAGAAAGGGCTGGGGATGAAGCTCTGTGGCAGAGTGTTCACCTTTTAAGTGGCACACTATAGGTTCTCTCATAGTGCTAACTAAAGGAAAGATCGAAAGAAATTGCTGAAAAATTGATGTGAAATTGCTTCCTTTTTGATTTTGGCAATAACATTTGTTTTTTTCAAATCTTGATATTGACTGTTTTGCACAAATCCTTTCTGCCAATGCCCACCTCAAGGTAGTTATAACTCCTGCAATCACTTTGCTCGGTTTTTATGTTCCAATAACATTCTCGCAGATTTGTGCCTTTATTTGCTGGCTAGAGTTTTGTCTGAGTTTCATGGCTTATGGCAAGAAAGGAAGATTTAGCATTGTAAGAACGTCTTTCCATGTGTGTGTTCACAAATTATAACATCTCCCAATAGAGATGGTTCTTTCTCTTTCTCAGCACAATCTCAAGTCCTTGCTGACAGGACTGTAACAGGCAGAAAATAAGTATTTGTTGAATGTTAATTCAATTGGAATAAATACTCTTAAGTGACCACAAAATTCACATTTAATGAATTAAAAAATGAATATTTTCCCCAATGGGGAAGTTAGGATGAGGACTGTAGGAGCTGGAGGGGTTTGCAACATCATAGGAAGAACAACAATATCAACCAACCAGACCCCCCAAAGCTCCCATGGGCTACTACCAATCAAAGAATACACATGGGGTAACCATGGCTCCAGCTGGATATGTAGCAAGGATTGCCTTATCTGGCATCATTGGGAGGGGATCCCCTTGGTCCTGTGGAAGCTTGATGATCCAGGATAGGGAAACACTAGGCCACTGAGGCAGGAGTGGTTGGGCAGGTGGGGGAGCACCCTCACAGAGGCAGGGGGAGAAAGGATGGGATAGTGGGCTTGTGGAGGGGAAACTGGGAAGGGGAATAACATTTGTAATGTAAATAAATAAAATAACCAAAAATAAAAATAAAAATATGAATATTTGGTCTTTTTTTGTTTGTTTGTTTTTTGTTTTTTGTTTTTTGTTTTGTTTTTTGTTTTTTGTTTTTCGATACAGGGTTTCTCTGTGTAGCCCTGGCTGTCCTGGATCTCACTCTGTAGACCAGGCTGGCCTTGAACTCAGAAATCAGCCTGCCTCTGCCTCCCAAGTGCTGGGATTAGAGGCGTGCGCCACCACTGCCCAGCTTATTTGGTCATTCTTAAAATAGAAAAGTCAGATAATCAAACAGAAATATTACTGCCCCTACAGATATTCATATTGAATAAATACATATGCATATAGACAGTAATCATAGATGCAGATACAGACATGCATGTACCCATAGTCACATTTTTATTCATGCGTTAATATATGTGTGCAAGATGAATCTTCTTATGTAGACAAAGCTAATCTTAGAATTTCCATCTCAGATTACCCTACTGCCCCATCCTCCAGGGCTTGTAATTATAATCATCTGCCATCATGCCCTGTTCACATCTTTGGACCTCTTTGAAGAAATACTCTGTATACCAGTTTTCAAATGTATTTTAATTTCTTCTCAGAGAGGATTTGTAGAGAATCTTGTTTCATACAACAGCCCATTCATGTCTTCCTTAGGTAGAAAACCTGTAGCCATTTGCTGACAAATCACAGAACACGGGAAAGCATAAGGGATCATCTTTCTACTGGAAAGAACCTTGAGAGTTTGTTGGTGAGGATCTATTTAGACTATTATCTGGAGGAAATAATATCTTTAAACAAAAGTGAGACCTTTTCCTGGGTCTGTAGGACAGTATTCTCTTCTGTTGACACCTGTCCAGGTCCTTCTTCAAAGCCATTGAAACCACATGTACCCTAGTCATCTATACCGTGTCCCACTAAAACAATGTACTCTTGTCTTTATGTTTCCACATGCTGGCTCTGTGATTGCTCCATGATTGATTGCCAAAAGAAAGATTTTTGCATTATAGGAAGGGTGTTTACAACCTTGTAGACATAAGGAACAAAGCCAGGGTGCCTAAAAGGCTGGATAATGCACCTCTGAATCAAAGAGTCTGAAGAAGTGAGACTTTGATGCTTGCTCACTCAATCACCTTTTTCTGTTCAGGTGAGAGCCTTGGGATCTACCCAAGTTGCTTACTCCATTGTGCTCTGATAACCCACATGGCCTTCACTGTCTGGTCACAAAGATCTTTGGGCCACAACCCTCCAGGATTCAAACATTCAGTATTGAGCTTGGTATATGGAGACAGCCAAGGAGTAGCATCACACACTAAGAATGTGAATGAAATTGGGGATGAGGTATGAAGGGGGCTCTGCTCCCCCTAACTATGAGATGCACAACCATTCATCTACACTTTCAAAACTGGCCTCTCCCTCTCCAAAGACACACCTGCCCCTGCTTGTCATGCCTTGCTAGCCATGGACTTGCTTTCACTTCCCCTTATTTCTATTTTTCTGTGCCATGAGTTTTTGTTTCACCCCATTACAGATCTAATTTTAGCATGTGTATTCTCAAGGTTGGCCAGCTGCAGTCACAGTGGGCTCAGTAAAGCAACTAGGCTCATCACCCTGTCTCCACCTCCTCTACAGAGCTTGTAATGTCTTCTTACTATTACTATATGCCACACTTGAAGCATAGCTGCTTTAGGAAGTGTAGAACCTATTTTCCTGGCCAACTCCATCATATAGGAAATCTATTGTCTCCCATTATCGTACACTTCTGGCTCATTGGTCAGATGGAAGGTGAAGCTCCAGGGAACGGAGTTACCCTTCCAGGGCCCCAACAAATCAGAGGCAGGCCTATGTAACATCTCAGGAGATGATAGCGGTAGCTGGAGATTAGTGAGGATCCCTACTGACCAGGGTCACTCTAGGCATCTCCTCAATTAATCTATGACCCCACACTTTCCTGGAGAGATTGATAATCACTCCCTAGCACAGACAGGGAAACTGAGGTCCACAGAGAGGAAATTAATTTCTCAGGGTGAAGTTCTGATAAAGATTGAGCAAGTAGCAGCTAGCCCTGTGTAACAACTGGAGTCTTCTACAAAACAAAGACATTTGGCTCTGCTAGACATTTTGCTGCTGTCTATCCACACTCTTAGCTTTTGGTAGATGGTTGATCATAGCACCTGTATGTCAGATTCTACTCAATGTCAGCTGTCATTGCTGGTTGATTTTAGCACTCCTCAAGGTTAGACTTTAGCATGATGAGTAGAAATTCCTCTATGTGAGTGTGTCCATTGCCTGAAAGGAGGCAGCACTCCACACAGTGTGAGCACAGGCATGTGCCTTATTCTGATGAATATGTTTCCCTGGTTCATGATGAAAGGCTCTGGACTAGAAGTTAAGATAGATAGGAGTCCATTCTGCCTGATTCTGGGGATTTCACTGCAGTGGAATTAAGGTTGTAGGTACTGGCTTCACAGGATTACTAAATGCCTGTTCTAATTTTGAATGTTCCCAAGTTTTGTAAATGACATAAAAGACAATAAAGCTCAGGATACTGATGCCTTTCAAAATGGTAGATATGGTCACAGTGAACTTTTTATTGCCTCTACTCCAGGCCTTGTGATCCAGGCCCTGGTGTCACAAATCTCCTGGGCTGTGAGATTTGGGAACCTCTGGTTCCTGTCTCAAACTAGAAGTTGCATTCAAGGTTTAGTTTCTCATCAGTAGCCAAACCTCTTACTCCAGATCCTGCCCTTGAATTGCTTCAGATTATCTCTTGTTCAGTCCCTCTGTGCAGACTTTAACTTTGTTGAATTACTGTTTCTCCTTGGAATAGGGCTCACACCTTTGCTCTCCTCTCTTTCCTTTCCCACATGCAGCCTGGTTCTTAGCACCATCCATCCTTAGTACACAGTATTTAGGGACTTTCTGTGTAGAGAGTAAGTGGTAGGTCAGGAACAGTGGAACATTAGAATGTGGGATAGAGGTAGAGTGTCAAGAGTGCTCCAATGGTGTTGAATTCTCTTCTCAGGCTGCAGAGAGAAGGTGAATAGTACTCACCCTCTATTCCCATGTCCATGCCAGTCACTCAAGTTGGCCTGCATGTGTTTGCCTTGAAGTCTTGGGTTATAACTTCTGGGATCTGCTCTAAGATCCTGTTGCCACCACACATGACTGACAGAATAACAATCTCATAGTAGGTTTGTCTTGTAGTGCAAGCTTTTGCATCACAGGATCAGCTAGCTTCATTCCAGAATGTAAATTGGAGGAAACACTTATGAGCACATGTTGGAAACATTGGGTGATGTCCTTAGTTAAGGTGACAGCCAAACTTCTGCAGACTCATGGGTAGACATGTCTGGTGGAATGTAAAGTAGAGTCACTTCTCATATAACTAAAGTGATATCAATGGGGCGGAGGGCCGGGTTGCGGTTATGGCAGCTGAGGAGAACCAGCCCACGTGGGTGTGTGTGTGGGGTGCAAGCCCAGGCTGGGGGCAGCGATGCCAGACCTAGAGCAGGAACGGGGGCTGAAGGTTGCGGAGGATGCTGTGGCAGAGGCGCGGGAGCCAAGCAAGGGTGCAGAAAATTTGTACACTAATAAGCCATGGAGAAGAGAAGTGTGGATGAAATAGAAAATGGGGATGCTTTCCTTGATCTGAAGAAACCGCCCACCTCTAAATCACCCCATCGCTATAAGAGGAGCTTTTGGATATAAAAGAACGTCCATACTCCAAACAGAGGCCATCATGCCTCTCTGAAAAATATGACAGTGATGGTGTCTGGGACCCAGAGAAGTGGCATGCCTCTCTTTACCTAGCTTCAGGGCGGAGCTCACCAGTGGAAAGTCTGAAGAAAGAGCCAGAATCAGACTGATGCAGAGTAGCAGATCCATGAGAGCGCTTGAAAGAAGATGACTTAGATGTTGTTCTCAGCCCACAGAGACGAAGCTTTGGAGGTGGCTGCCATGTGACAGCTGCTGTTAGCTCCGGACGCTCTGGCTGTTCATCAGAGAAAGATAGTGATGGGCTTCGCCTGCTTGGTGGATGAAGGATTGGCAGTGGAAGGATAATTTCTGCTTGGGCCTTTGAGAAGGATCACCATCTTAGTGGTAAGGATCTGAGCGACTTGAGAGACTGAGATAGAGAGAGGGACTACAAGGACAAGCGTTTTAGGAGGGAGTTTGGAGATAGTAAATGTGTCTTTGGTGAGCATAGAAGAAATGATTCATACACTGAGGAAGAACCAGAATGGTTTTCAGCTGGACCCACCACTCAGTTTCAAATCATAGAGCTGACTGGCTTTGATGATAAGATTCTAGAGGAGAATCACAAAGGGAGAAAAAGAACAAGGCGACGAACTGCCTCTGAGAAGGAAGGCATAGTGGAGTACAATGAAGGGGTGGCTGAAGAGGATGAGGTGGAAGCCATTCTGGCCCAGGAACCCTCTGCTGATCAGAAAATTCTAAGGGACGTCTCCTACTTGAGCAGTCCCCAAGAGAATTTGACTTTAATGAATTCTTTGACCTTGATAAGGTACCATGCTTTGCTTTGATGATAGAAGATGTTCTGGGAGAAGGATCAGTCTCTGCCAGCCACTTCAGTAGGTGATTCTCTAACCTAAACTGGTCAGGGAGCAGATCCAGCAGCCTTGGATCCACACCCCATGAAGAACTTGAGAGACTGGAAGGCTTGGAGCAAGCCATCATCTCTCCTGGTACAGAACTCAGGGAATTATTTTGCTCCTATACCATCAGAAGACCATGATGAAAATAAAGTGGACGTTTTAGAAATGCTGCAGAAAGTCAAAGTGAATTTAAAACCTCTTCTTTCTAGCCTTTCTACAAATAAAGAAAAACTTAAGGAGAACTCACATTCAGGGGTTGTCCTTTCAGTGGAAGAGGTAGAAGCAGGGCTATAGGGCTTGAAGGTGTACCAGCAAATGAGGAATTCAACTCCTTCATGGTGGAACATTTAGAGGAGACCCTGTGTGTTGTGACTAGCAATTGACAACTCAAGAAAGATGGAGATATGACTGTATTCAACAAGCTAGTGAACACCATGAAGGCAAGTGGGACTTTGTCTACCCAGCCCAAAGTCAGTTGAAACTTTGAAAGTCACTTGTTTGTCCCTGCTGAGATTCCAGGCCAGCTGTCCCTAAAAACATCCTACAGGAATTTCTGGATCAACTGGTTCAGAGACCTGCTTCCTCCAATCTCCTCAATGGACTTATGGGGAACTTGAAGCCTACTACATCTTTATTGAGCCAAAGAGCACCCTCTCCTCCAATGTCACAGGTTTTTGTACTCAAGTAGCCTAAGCAGACTACCTTCATCAAAGGATACCATCACCAATTGGTTTCCCATCAGGACCCCAGCAATGGCTTGGAGATCCATTCCAAGGCATGCACAAGCCCAGGAGTCCTGTTACAGCCCAGATGAGCCAACTCGAATTGCAGCAAGCTGCTTTGGAGGGGCTGGCCCTACTACATGACCTTGCAGTACAGACAGCACCCTTCTACCAGCCTGGTTTTAGCAAACAACAGAACCAGAAATGGGTTTGGAAACAGGCAACATCAAATGTCAAAGTAACCAGCACCTATGCACCGAGGAAATTCGTCTTCCCCAGCTCCCACTACCTCCATCACGAGCATGTTATCTCTTCCTTCACCCCTACCTCAGTGATCCAGATGTGTGAAAGCAGAGAGAAAAGCAAGGAGGAAATAGCACCTGGAACAGTGGTTCCTGGTGATGGTAAAGAGCATACTTGGAAGGCCAGTGAAGAGAACCTGTTGTCATCCATCCCATACCCAATATTGATCAAGACTCTTCTAAGACAAATCCTAAACTTTCGACATTACAGTGGTCTTCATGCTCCACCCCACTGTCTCAGACCAACCATTATACCAAAGATCAAGATTATCAACTTAAAGCAGCCAGGAGGAAAACACCTACCTTGGCATTCCCAGTCCTAGGAACACCTTTTCTCTGCCCTACCCACCAAGTCCCCCTCATCCCTCCTATTGTTCAACCTGTGCTTCAGCTTCACCCAGGATTAGTCCAAAGGTTAATAGCCCAAGGGGTTCATCCACAGCATCTTCCATGCTTGCTCCAATCTGGTGTACTTCCTCCGGGGATAGACATGGCTCCTTTACAAGGACTATCCAGCCCACTCGGGGGTCAACCCTTGTACACTTTGGTCTCTGCTGTTAGTCACCCTTTCCTAAACCCTCGTCCTGAGACCCCTCTGCATTTGGCAGTGATGCAGCAGCAGCTACAGCACTTAGTTCTGCAT
Source organism: Uromys caudimaculatus (assembly GCA_028551405.1). Classification (NCBI taxonomy): domain Eukaryota; kingdom Metazoa; phylum Chordata; class Mammalia; order Rodentia; family Muridae; genus Uromys; species Uromys caudimaculatus. The sequence goes on along the minus strand of JAPYYD010002417.1, from coordinate 2,746 downwards.
CCTCCAGGCTCTAGTTCCTGGGAAGCAGCTATCAATGTTCAGACTCCTCAGAATGTACCCCCAGCTGGTCAGGCCTCCCCACATGCACTCCCAACTGGAGCATTGCACTAGTCAAAAGAGCAGCTTCCCTTTGGGCCTTGCCAAATGGTTGACTCAGATGCGCTACAGCAGCCTCTGCCCTTCACGCTCACCAAATCATCAGTGTAGATGAACTGGAATATAAACAGTGAACAGGGCAAGCTGGCTCACCCATACCTGGACCTGCGGTGGCACCCTGGTCATGACTCTCTTTTCTTATCTTTGTAATGGGTTTTTACATTGGAGCACACTGTGTGGAGATGTTTGGGGGATCCACATACCTACCATGATCTACATTATGACAGAAGGCTGTTAAATAATTGAAAGGAGCCTACATGGTTCAAATACAAGGGGCACAAGATTGTCAGTCCTGGAAGTCTTTCTTTTATAAAATATGTGAATGAAGTCTTGGTGTCTTCTAGAGGTGACACCTAAGGGTTCTGAGAAAATAAAGAGTATACACCCTTATGTACAGACCTGTGTATAAACATTTGTACATACAAACAGTGTAGCTGCTATACATAAAGTAACTATCAGTTAGGCCTGTGTCAAAAGTTTGGATTTTTTTTTCACTTTTATATTTGGGACTTTTTTTGTTTTATTAAAAATTGTATATGCAACATGTGTGAATGATTAAATAAAAGTGATATCAATGGATTTTCATTTCTTGGAGGAAAGGAAGGGTGGGTATTGGAACCTGGAGACTTTGCTGTTTACATGGTTAGTTGTTATTCTTGGGCTGCTACAACTTCAGCTGCATGTGGACCAATCCCTCTGCTCCAGCTTGAGTCTCTGAAGGCCTGATATCTCATCCAGTGCAGCTGGATTGATGAAACTTAAGAATCACATAGATCGGGGAGCTCAGCTTGGGCCATAGGGCTCCACAGCTAATTAGTGCCAGGAGAAAGCTACCCTCCCAGGAGCTTGGAAAAGCCGGGAGTGGGGCCAAGACAAGTTCCACTGCTCACCAGGAACTGCCCCGAACATGTGGGACACAGGGATTGAGGTAGGCGGGCATAGGAACACCTTGGTTCCCATCTGCGGCAGGAGACCTCTGCCCGGGCCACCAGGGTTCCATAGCCAAGCAGCGCTGGGAGAAAGTTACTCTCCTAGGAGTGTGGAAAAGCCCCAAGTGGGGACAAATCGAGCACCAGTGCTCACTGATTCTGCCAGGAAACTGTGGACCCCAGAGACTGAGGGACAGGAAACTTCCAGTCTCCATCTGTGGCTGGGGACTGAGGTAGGCAGGCATAGGAACACCCTGGTACCCATCTGCGGCAGGAGACCTCTGCCCGGGCCACCAGGGTTTCATAGTCAAGCAGCGCCATGAGAAAATTACTCTCCCAGGCCCTCAGGACACAGAGACTGAGGAGGAAAAGTAAGGGACAGGAACCTTCCTGTTTCTATCTGTGGTAGGTGACCTGTGCCTGGGCAACCAGGGTTACATAGACAAGCAGTGCTAGGAGAAAGTCACCCTCCCAGGAGGGTGGAAAAGCCGTGAGTGGGGATAAGACAAGCACCACTGCTCACTGGGACCTGGAGACTTCAGCCTGGGCCACAGGGCTCCAGGAGAGAGCTGGTATCCCAGGAGTGCTGACACACCTTCGAGCATAGGCAAAACCACCACTTCCGTTCAAACTCACTGGATGAAGAGGGACCCTTGCAGAGCCATCAGGACATAGGAACCAAGGGACAGCTGGGGACAAGATCCTTCTGGTTTCTGTCTGCACCCCAGATCTGATCCTGTGCCACAGCACTCCATACCCAAACACCTCTCAGAGAGAGCTGGTCTTCAAGTAGTATTGATACAGAGGCCTGCAGGAGGGGCAAGCCATAGCCAGACAGAGTAAGATCAGCTAACATCAGAGTTAACAAGATGGCAAAAGGCAAGGGCAAGAACCTAAGGAACAGAAACCAAGGCTACTTGGCATCATTAGAACCCAGCTCTCCCACTACAGCAAGCCCTGGAATCCCCAATAGGCTAGAAAAGCAAGACTCAGATTTAAAATCATTTCTCATGATGATGATAGAAGACTTAATGAAATTAACACCTTAAAGAAACAGAAGAGAACAGAGATAAAGAACTAGAAGCCCTTAAAGAATTACAGGAAAACACAATCAAACAGACAAAGGAAATGAACAAAACTATCCAGGAGCTAAAAATAGAAATAGAAACAATAAAGAAATCACAAAAAGAAACAACCCTGGAATTAGAAAACCTAGGAGAGATCAGGAGCCATAGATGCAAGCATAACCAACAGAATCCAAGAGATAGAAGAGAGAATCTCAGGAGCAGAAGATACCATCGACAACATCGACACAACAGTAAAAGAACATACAAAATGCAAAAAGCTCCTAACCCAAAACATCCATGAAATCCAGGACACAATGAGAAGACAGAACCTAAGGATAATAGGTATAGAAGAGAGTGAAGATTCCCAATTTAAAGGACCAGTAGAGGGAAACCTTAGCTTGGGCCACAGGGCCCCACAGCTAATCAGCGCCGGGACAAAGATCCCTCTCAGGACATCGCAAGACCCAGCAGAGGGCCAAAGACACGCCCCACAGCTCACCAGGTACTGCCCCGAACCCGCGAGACACAGGGACCGAGGTAGGCGGGCCTAGAAACCCCCCTGGATCCCAAAAGCGGGCGGCTGTGGCAGGAAAC